>JAJOOR010015536.1:0-30519 GCA_036250505.1 Solanum acaule | reverse complement strand
TTTGTGTGCATATTGGATTTACTTGGTAAAAAGCATGTTTTGACTAAAATGTCCTTTTATGCATGTTTCAATGGTTTTTATGCATAGTAGCCATACTTAGTACGTGTGTTGTACTAACCCATATTTTCTCCCTTTTCCCCAAACATTTATATTCGGGCCGTTGAGGATTCAAGCTTACTTCTCAAGACACTTGGAGTTGCTTCCCCAAGTTGGTGAGTCCTCAAGTCCGAGGACAGGACCCTATGATCTAGCTCTATGTTTAGTTCTTTGCTTATGTTGAAAGACATTGTTGTACTTTCCTATTTCTAGACTTCTTATTGATGTAAGGGCTAAGTCTCATTTTCGATACTTCTATGTCTAAATGGTACATTGTGACAAAGTTAGTTTCTATTTTTCATAGATGAAGTGAAGTTGAACTTCCAAAGTAAAAGTTTTAAATTTTTCGTGTTTTTATTCTATGATATATGCTATGATGAATGTTAAGGGCTTGTATAAGACCTCTTCGAGGTCGAATACGCCGGTAACGATTAGGGGGTGCTCTCAGGTCGTTGCAATCAAGTTTCTTCCAAAGAAAGGTAAGGCTCAAGAGGTGTTCAAAAGATTTTCACACACTCACAAGGTAGGTCACAAAAGAGGTATATGTCAAGTTGGCTCATACTCTTAGAAGTTGCCTAAGATCATATCAAGAGATAGCATCACTTAGTTGACTGGACCAACGAGGTAAATTCTAGGATCTATCATGCATGGTTTAAAGTAAGCTCATCACACAAGGCATCAAAACTAAAGTCAGACAAGATTCCACACTTTTTCTAGTGTGCAACTGTCTTCACAACAGACTCGGTTTGATAAATGGCTAATCACAACGAGATGCAAAGAGTTCACATATTGTCTATGCAACTTCATTTGGCCTCGTCGTAGCCGCGCATTCATGTTCGTTCGATTGAGAGCACTATTTAAGTCATCGATATTGATCGAAACCGAGACTTAAATTTTGCAAAAGAACAGCCACATTCACACACAAGAGGTGGCAAAATTTTTCGCAAATATTTAAAATTTTCTGAAAGGGTCAAAATCATTTTTGTAATAGAAAACAAAAGGGATCCATAAGCTCAAACATCCACAAAAACAGTGTAAACACAATTTATAAACAAACAACCTAAATATATAAACAAAACACGAATCACAAATAGCACACAAAAGTGGGTCTCACTCCTCCACAAATAAAAACATTTTTCCTCAAATGCGATTAAAAGTACTCAAAAATAAAAATAAGTGAGACAAATAGGGAGGTAAAGAAGTGATCCTGGCTATGCGGTTTCTTCATCTGTCAGGGTGGCATGGTTCTTCTGCGACTTTGGGTGTAGACCTTCCAAAATTTTAGCATTAAAAAAAAGGCGAGGTGGGGACGTTAAGCGAGTTGTTGAGTGATTTAACAAACTCTCCACAGCATTGCTAAACAACCCAACATGCCTATTTTCAACCCACTTTCTCGAATGTTTCACAGCCATCCTGCTTCAGCTTTACTCAAGTGTCGTCCAATTTCTGTGTACTCGGCGATATCAGTCTGAATCTCCGAATCAGTTGGCGTGTCACTGAGCAATCACTTGTTTTGTCGAGTTTTACAAAACTCTCCAGTAAACCTGGGAGTTCAAACGGTGATCGCTATCAAGATCGCCAACAGAGTCGGCGATGCGCCAATAATTTCACAAGCTCACCGAGTTTTACATGCTTCAATTTTGGAGATGATTGGAGTCAAACGGCGGATAAGGTCAAGTTCGCCGACTTCTTCGGCGACTCGCCAATTAGATTTGTTGCTTGTCACCCTACACTTTTCGAGAACTTTTCACATTTCAACCTATACCACAACACATAATTATTTTACCAATACGTAAATATAAAATATTAAGGGGTTTTCGGTTGCCTCCCAAATAGCGCCTTAGTTAACGTCGCAGCACAACGTAAGTCCGCAACTATTCTTCATTTTCGGAGTCGCCCATGTTGTAATTAGGCAAGTCCTCAGTGAATGGTGGATAATGACCTGATATCAAATGGCCAATTTGAGCATCCTGCAATTGAATAGTCATGGAATGAGAGGCTGACGCTTCGTTTAGCATTTCAATGTTCTCATTCATCTCATTCAACATCTTCTCATGTGCCTCAAATTTTTTGTTGAATGAGTGACGGAGCTTCATCATCCTGCACACCTCTCTGCTTCTTCCCATGTTTACACTGTCAAAGGGAGAAGTGCTTTTCTTTTCCCATAGCTTGTACTTCCAATTCCGTGACTCGGGTGGATAGAACATCCAATTAGGTGACTAGTGCGTCCCACTCCTGCTTCTTTTTGGCTTCTACCATGCCATCAAGGAGTTTTGCTACAACTTCATAGGGCTGGTGTAGCATACCACCCTTACAAAGTTGAATGGCTATACCTCTATTCTCGGGTCCAAGACCCTTATAGAAGTACTCCAGTAGCCCCTTGTCCGTCATCCCATGAGATGGGCATGGTTGTAGCACCACTTGAATCTTCAACCACATTTCCTGAATTATCTCATCCCCTACCTATTTAAATGTCAGGAAGTTATCCCTGAGGTTCAATAGTTTCAGAAGGTGATGATCCGTGTGATATCTTTTCCATCCTTAGTTCCTGCTCTGATATTCAAACTAGCAAAACAAAATTACAATTTAGATTAGTAAACTAAAACTAGGAAGAATAAAAAATCTACTTAACTAAGAATTCTCAAATAACACCACTCCACGACATCGGCGCCATTTTGATGTTTGCGTAATCAACGACACAACTTACAATGCAAGTGTCTACAATCGTGCAATAGTATAATAACCCAACCAAGGGTTCGGGTCGAGTCCCAAGGGAGTGGTTTTGATAATTAATAGAAAAATAAAATTAGTTCTAACTAGTCATAGCTAAAGACATTAACGATTAAAAACATTGTAAATTAAATGGGGACACAAAGGTGTCAAATATCGATTTGGGGGGTTTTGTCACAAGTATAGCAAAAACAGTAAAAATAACATAGAAATCTATGAATGAAAGGGGATTCTTGGGATGTTACCGGAATACGGGTTAATCTAAATTGGTGGGTACATGCTTTCGATAGAAAATTTATAGAGTAATAGTGACTAGGCTAAGCTATATGTAGGAATAAATTCTCTCTCAAGCAACTTACCCCGTTTCAAATGGGTTCCTCTCAGACACCCACTTGCTGCATGAAGACCAGTCTATGCCTTACCCCACCACTCTCTCGAACTGAGTGTTAGGATATGGGACTAGGGTTCACTCTCTCGAGCTGAACCTCATGTCGACCCACTCCTTTGGCCATCAATCTAGTAGTCTTGGTTTCGCGACCTCTCTCTCGAGCAAGCTGAAAACACATAAATAAACTTGTATTTGCAACTATAAATTTGTTAAATTCAACCACAACTACTAGATGAATTCACCATTAAACTACATCTAATCTATCAACAAGCAAGACCCAACAACAATCTTAACCCATATTCGCTAAATCACCCCCCAAGAATTGGGGTTTTTAGCCACACATCAAGAGATAGAAATTTATTCCTAAATGAGCTTGCATTCAAGTGGGTATGAAGATTTAAGTCTTGTTACAGGCCAAGAATGAAGAATCCAAGAGACCCAAGTTCAAATCCTTGGAGATGAAACCCTCTTCTTCTTCAAGTTTCAAAACCCTCTCAAGCAAAGAGAAAAATAAAAAGTACTAAAATTATATTAATTGTTCTATATTGAAAGTCTGATAATACTAAAAAATATGATACTAAGCTATAACTCTCAACTAGTATTTATAGTTTTCAAAAATCTGTGTTGCAGCGGATCTTTCAGTAACATTAGTCGGAATCGCCGATCAACTCGGCGATTCACCCTTTGGTGTTGCTCATCGCCTTCTTGCACCATCCTTCAGCATCATCGTGCTCGGGGTCATTGGGTGACATAGTACTACTTCGCGGAACGTCTCGGCGATGCGCCGACTGCTCCCTTTTCTGCCGACTTGATCCTTTCCTCCAGGCTCAGCACACTGGAACAAAAGGCGAAGTGATACCCTTCGGCGACTCGCCAAGTAGACTCGGCGATCCTCAGGCCTTCATTTTCTTGATCTTTTCAGCGTTTTCATTTCTTTTTGCGAAGTAGTGTCCATGCTTTCCTTCAAACTTCAACTACCTCAAACTTAAGGGTTTTCATCATATATTGAGATAAAATAACCATTTGAGGACACAATTTCTATCAAAATATAGCCCAGATGAGTCCAACTTCAGTCACTACATTCAGTTAGTTCATATTCAGCATATTTAACATATTTATCATGTTCAGATTATATCATTGCTTTATCACATTGTTCAGTTATATGTTTTATTCAACTTTATTCTACCCTGCACGCTTGATAAGTCCAAACTTACACTCCAAATAAGAAGTGTAAATGGTCGTTGTCAATTTACAAAACTCAACTAGAGTTGAGGTCGATCCCACAAAGAATTTCTTTACAGATAAAGTTTCACTGTCACGTTTACTCAATTGTCCTTACTATTTCCTAAACAAATAACACAGAAAGTTATTGGGTTTGATTGAAATGTATTTCATCACCAACACTTGCAGTCAAAGCTTAGATACACAGTTAACAGATGATCTCGTTGTAAGTTAATTCAGTTAATTTAAGGAAACCAGGTTTTGTGTTCACTATGACATCAATTATAATGCTCTCCCGTAATTTGAGTGTCAGGTAAATCAATATTTACAGAACCTTTGCGAGTTGAATTAATCTAACGCTTCTCAGCCTAATCAGATAATTTTCACTCTAATTCTCTCGAACTTAAAGTGTTATCAATAGTGGACTTCGCTTAATTTGATATGGTGTTAAAGATCTCTTCTCTCGAACTCCAACTTTAACTCCAATTCATTAACTTAGTTTAGCTTTTTCCTAGCTGGTGCTTTTCTCTCAAACAAACACCAGATATAGGTCTGTCTAAAGCATGCACTCAATAGACTAAAATGATATTGAAAGCTGTAAACTACAGGTTGTAAACAAAGACTGCCTTTTATTTGTTTTACAGAATCGCAACTAGAATATCGTCATAGATCCCACACACCCAATCGTGGTATTTAGCCACTCATGGTTTCATGCAAAGAATCAATAATGGGGAATGAAAACATGTTAAGAAATACTTACGAAAATGATTGGTAAATCAACAACCACTTGATAATCTGATAACTGAAATTTAATCTTCAAAATAATAACAATAATCCAAATCCACAAACCAAAATCCAGAATAATATCGGCTTCTCCTTCGTAAAACGTTAGATAATCAATAATACTCCCCAAAACCCCCTAATAATTCAAAATAGAATGTTTAAAAAGAGTCCTAATCAAACTAGGACTGAATTGTCGGGCACTTTCACGACCAAGACCATGACCCGTCAAGGGCTTCACGGTCCGTGAAGCCCTACATGGTCTTCCCTTGGAGAGTCTCAAAAGTGGGTCTTAAGTCTTGGTTATAGGAATCTACATCACCAGCCGGACCACGGACCGTCATAGGGATAATGGCCCGTGAAGACGTCCGTAGTCTTTACTTGGAACCTCCCAAAGTTTTGGGTCTTCAATGCTACACACTGGAACAATGGTCACGAACTGGACCACGGACCCTCATAGAGTCCACGGCTCGTGAAGACGCCCGTGGTATATACTTGGAACTTCCCAAAAGTTTCTCTGGAAAACTTGGCTACTGGAAAATGCATCACGAGAGCTACCACGGTCTGTAGTGAGGACCACGACCCATGAAGTGGTTTGTGATCTTCACTTCGGAGTCAACTCTCTTCTAACTCTTCAATGTCTTCACTCTGATTCAATTTCATGGGCTCAATCACGAACCATTATGAAGGTCACGGTCCATGAAGTTAGCCGTGAACTTTACTGGATCATCATCATTCTCTTCTACTTTTTCCACTTTTCTGCATATGCCAGATCCTGTCTATAGCATTAACACACATATCAAAGTATACACAAATACGTTTAATTCTAGTATTAGTTCCTCGTTTTTAACCATCAAATGTGCCAAGATTTTGTGGCACATCAACACCCTCAACTTAGAACCATTACTTGTCCTCAAGTGATGAAAACTTTGTACAAATAACCCTCCAATTTTCTACAAACTTTTGATACTATGCAACAACTATTTCAAGCACAATTTGTATCCCAACCTTGAGTCTAACATGTAAGGATCAATACATAACATCTCATTACCTATAGTCAATCATTCTTATGTCTGTTAATCATCACCTCACACAATTCACTTTCCAATGCACTCACTGTGTCCTCACACCAAAGAAGTCCCTTGCTCAAAATAGTTGGGACTGAATACTACGCACACACTCTCAAAGAACTTCTAATACTAACAACAAACTACCATAGGCTTGCCCTTGTTTTCTATGCTCTATATTTCAAAAACCCGGAATAGGATCACTATAGGACTTTTATTGGCTTGTAACATAGGCTCGGGGATAGGATTTGCATTCATGCCATACTCTTTGAGTTTTGAAGTGTGAATCTGATTTTTGAATATGATCATGACATCTTCCTAGAAAAACAGTTTCAAAAGATTTAAAAGTCTTGAATTTACTGGGCCTCTTATTGCAGTTGAAGAAATGACACTTAATCCATGGATTGTGGAATCTTAAGAATTATTGTTCCTATGATTTTCTTGACCAAGATTTTAATGTCTTTTCCTATTTTTATATATCTACAGCTTAGATTCAGAGTTCTTAGCTTCCACGTCTACAGATGGCGTCGCCAGAATATGGAACACAAGGGACGGTGTTCCAGTAACTCTGTCACGAAATGCAGTAAGTTTTGAATAATATGACATCTTACCTGTTACACTATTGGTTATCCATTTTTATATTGATGTTATCATACCCTGTCTTCCACATTGCAGGATGAGAATATTAAGCTCTGCAGGTTCTCTAAAGATGGGACAAAACCGTTTTTGTTCACTACTGTTCAGAAAGGTATTCTAGCTTAACACACAAAATCTTTCAAAAAAGTCACACATACATAGAGTCAACCTCCATAATTTGTTTAATAGCTATGGAAGGTTGCTCACCACCCCCTCCCAAAAAAAAAGAAAAAACTTTTGCCCTCAAAGTCAATACAGAATAGTAAAACATACAGGGCTATGAGGAGGGGTCATACCTACGGCGCTCTAGACGCTGTTCGTCGGGTCAGCATTGGCACCCTTATCACCGGGTGCACTTTCAGAACTTACCACCTGAGTAGGTTGGTTATTAGTCACAGGGGTAGGTGCGCCACTCTCAGAAATAGTGGGTGCTCCACTCCCAGAAGTACCAATTAAGGTTGCATCTCATTGTTGTTGCTCCCGGTCTTCCTTCTCTCGAGCTTCCTTCTTTGATGCTCGACGAGCTTTCTTTCCCTGTTACGTTCCCTCTGTGGCTAAGTCATTAGGTGTCTGCTCATCAGTTTCTCCGGCCTTTTTCTTTCTCTTGCTGGATTTGCTTTTATGGAGATCCCTCCAGATGTTGTCAAGAGAATGATTAGCGGGCTGCTCATCAAATATGTTCATTAACGAGTCTAGGATGGTTGGGGTGGGAACCCGTACCAGATGTTTAGCCAGTTTTGCAACTTGTACTCTCATGTCCGCCAACTGCTTCTGGAATTCTTCATTTCTATTTGAGCCGACAGTCTGCAAATGAGTTTGGACATGAACCTCTGAGCCATCCATCCTGTTTTTCAAAACAACAAGTTCCTTTCGCATTTCATCTTTTATACTCTTCTCTGCGGCTAAGACATCGCGTTGTATGAGCTGAGGTATCTGGTGGATAATTTGGTTGACCAAAGTCCTGGTCTGATGCTGATCTGCAACCAACCTTTCTCAAGGAAAGAATTAGGAATAGTGATATAAGTACCTGAAGGTTGGGAGTCAAAATCTGGCTGTGATGATGGTGCCCCTGATGTTGTCTATGAAGTCTCTCCGTGTTCAGCCTAACCAATGTCCTGTGGCAGAACTGCTGGTGTGCGAGGTACCAGTGCTAATGGCCCAACTACACCTGACTTTCTTCCGAACAGAGGATTGTTGACATCCTGAATCTTGGAAGCTGCAGTTATTTTGGTTGCCTCCGTTCGTTTATCAACCAAGTGATTCGGAGGAATTCCCGCCTGTGAACAAAGTTTCCCTATCAGATAGAGAAACAGGAAACTTGCTCTCTCATTCAACGCCCTATCACGCATCTCAGTGGCAATGATCTGCCCTACATTCACTAAGTAACCGACCATGAGGCAAGCAACCAAAGAGGCCAACGATGGAGACAAAGTATTATCATTTCCTGTGAGTCGCAACTAGGCTCGAACTATTGACCACCAAACCTTGGCTGGAAAAGTGAGGGACACCTTTGTAATGTGTACATGGGAATCAGACACCCACATTGCTGCCTCTTTTTCCGTGGCTATGTAACTGGCAATCCAACGCATAATGCGCTCTCGGGAAGTCTGGTCTTCCATCTCCGCTTCACTCGTGAAAGCATGGTGTTTGGCCTCAAATAAGACTACAGAACCCGGTGATGAATACTCAGGGCCATGTAGCATCCTATTGATCGATGCCTCAGAGATATCCACAACTTTTACCCGCACAGTGATTGTTTCTAACGGGTCAAAGGTGGCTGCTGTGCTTTCTGTGCTCGCTTAGATGATTCTGTTTCTGCAGCCTTATTCATTAGTGTAGCTACATAGATGCCATAGAATTCTCTAGGTAGATGGCCAGTGTATACCCCAAGAGAATTGTTCATCCATTCAAATTGGTGAAGCTAAAACAACCTGTAAATTTTTGGAAATGCTTGGTTGTCTTCCATCACTACTCTCGTCTTAGGCATGAGTGGCCTCTTTCTAAAACCTCCTGACTTGCCCACAATACCTTTGTTGAAGAACTCTTCTGATCTATCCACCGTCCACATCACTCGGAAGCAGTCAATCAATTGCTGCCTTAATGCAGGATTTGGTTCCCGGAGTTGGACATATTGCACCATCGTGTCATCTGGAGTCACCTCATCATCTTCTCCCATAGTTGCTTCTTCTTGTGTACCAATTGCAGCTTCTGTATTTTCTGCAGGTGGAGATGAGTGTGAATCATCCTAAGAACCACCTTCAGATTCCACACTACCCCCCGAGTTATCAGCAGATTGACTACCAGTGGCAGCGTCAGATTGACTTCCCGAGTCCTCTCTTATTTCAGAACTGTCACCTCCCTCTTCAGACTGAGGAGGAGAGTCCTGGTGGATTGCCCTTTTTGCCAGTGATCTAGTAGCCCGAGGTGAGTGTGCTTCAGGTGTAGCATTTATGCGCACTTCAGAACCACTAGCCTCGGAGTCGTCATGACCCTCTGATTGAGAAGCGGTGACGGGGACAGGTTTTTTAGCATTCTTCCTTCTGGGACCCATTGTACCTGAGAAACATAACACCAATTCAGTCAATCATCACTAAAACGACACACTAGTGGGTGCTCAAACATCCCTTGTGTATTATCATCATGACGCCTTACCTTAAGAAAGTCGTCACCCAATCTATCATCCAGAAAGATCACGGAATCAAAAACCAACAAAAACTGATTACAGAAAAATTACAAATATTTACAATTGAAGTAAACTATACGAGAACTTTCACGGGCCGTGGTATACACAACAGACCGTGAAGTCCCTCGTGGAGTTGGGACAAAATCAGTGTACATGATAGACGATTGAATCTTTTATCCAAGGCATGTTCACGCACACTTTCACGGCCGGTGGAGTTCACCACGATCCGTGATCATGACCTTGAACTTTATCAAAGGGCTAGGTGGACTTCAAGTGTGGTCCACGACAAGGTTCATGGCCCGTGGAATCTTCTACTGTCCGTGAAACTTGTTGTGGTCTTACACGACCAGTAAACAATCACCTTCCTCCCTACCCAATGTTATAGCCGTTTTCCCACCATTTTAAACACAAGCAACACGTCTCTATATGTAGAATTGTCAACCCCATTTCGATTTACCCTACTTCTTAATGAAAAATGACACACAAATAAATCCACAAGAACAATTTGGCAGACTCACACACAAGAACAAATAAAACATCCCAAGTCGACTTACCCACTACAATCATTATCCACTATCAATTAATCACCACAATGACAAGCTAAACACAAGAAAATCTAATTGATTAAACATAGATTTAGGCAAGATTGAACTTTATAAACCATGAACGATCAACTTACTTGGAGAAAATGAGGGTTTGCACACGAAGTCGAACTCAGGAACTCACTCAACACTCTTACACCACTGAAAGGTTTAGGGTTTTGATTCTTGGGTGAGTGGTGATTGACTTGGACTGTGGATAGCCGTTATGGGGAAGAGAGGAGAAAAGAAAGAAGAGAAAGGGAAAAAATTTGAAATTGGGTGCTTGAGGAAATATATACGTGCACTTTCCAATTTGGTCCAATCGCGGGTCGAGTCGGGTTTCAAGAGGGTTGAGCCCTAAATTACGGATCGTGAAGGGCTTCACAGTTCATGAGACCGCCCGTGAAACTAACCAATGATGATACTTACCTGAGGCAAACGACGGACCGTGAAGTTGACCGTTAAGAGTATCACGGTCCGTTAAGAACCTTGATATTCATACCTGAGGTTGACGAAAGGCTAGAAGGTCCGTACAAGTTGTGACGAACCGTGAACCCTTCCATGAACCTTTTCCATACAATTTCCAGTAGCCTCCTCACTTGGTCCTCAAGTTGACGGACCGTGAAAGTGCCCGTGAAGGGCACCACGGTCCATGAGGTTGTCCGTAAGGTTAAGCTTGCACCAGTTTCTGCAATTTTTCACCTAATCCTTCTTGCACACATCAGCACACAGTGACTCTATAAAAACAAATAAACATAAAAAAAATGAAAATACTTGATGTAATTACACCTTGGGTTGCCTCCCAAACAATGCACAATTTAACGTCGCGGCACGACACAGGTTACCTGATTACTCAGACTTCATCAAATTTGCATTCCTCCACAATCTTCACCTCTTCTGGGACACCCAAATATGCCTTGATTCTTTGTCCATAAGCTTTGAATCTCTCGCCTTTCTCATTTTCTAACTCAATAACCCCAAATTGAAATACATGTGTGACTTTAAAAGGTCTAGACCATTTAGACCTCAGTTTTCCCGGGAACAGGCACAGTCTGGAGTTGAAAAGTAACACAAAGTCACCAGGAGTGAAGCTTCTTTTCTCAATATGCTTATCATGATATAGCTTCATCCTCTTCTTATACAGTGCTGATCTCTCATAAGCTCTCAGACAGAAGTCATCCATCTCATTTATCTGATCTAACCTCAAGTTAGTTGTTTCAGTCGAGCTGAGGTTTAGTTTCTTCAATGCGCAGAGTGCTCGATGCTTAAGCTCAACAGGCAAATGACATGCCTTTCCAAACACCAATTGATATGGAGACATACCAATAGGTGTCTTGAAAGCTGTCTGGTATGCCCATAGAGCATGATCTAGCTTTCTTGTCCAATCTGTCCTATTGGCATTTACTGTCTTTGCCAAGATTGCTTTGATCTCCCTGTTGGAGACCTCCACTTGTCCACTGGTCTGTCGGTGATAAGGTGTTGCCACATTGTGTTATTTCACCCTATACTTAGTCAAAAGTGCACTGAACACTTTGTTGCAAAAGTGAGAACCACCATCATTGATAATGGCTCTAGGTGTTACAAACCTTGAGAATATGTTCTTTTTCAGGAACGCAGCAACACTCTTTCCATCGTTCTCAGGTAACGCGAAAGCTTCAACCCATTTGGACACATAGTCCACTGCAACCAGTATATATCTCTACCTATAAGAACTCACAAAGGGCCCCATGAAATCAATACCCCACACATCAAACAACTCCACCTCTAAAATGGGTGTCATGGGTAACTCATGACGTCGAGAGATGGCTCCTTGCCTCTGGCACACATCACAGCTCCTTACTATATCCACGACACCTTGGTGGATTTTGGGCCAGTAGTACCCACATTGAAGTATCTTGTGAGTTGTTCGAGCACCACCATGATGACCACCAACTGGAGATGAGTGACAGGCCTCCAAAATGTGCAATATTTCGGCTTTCAGGACACATTGCCTAATTATGTTGTCAGTACACACCCTATATAGATAAGGCTCATCCCAAAAGTACTTGCCAACATCATGCAAGAACTTTTACTTCTGCTGATATGTCAGCCCCTCAGGCATCAAATCACTAACCAAAAAATTAGCATAGTTAGTAAACCAAGGAATAAGATCAAGAGTAGCAGCTAATACCTGCTCATCCGGAAATGTACCATCTATCTCAAGCTCAATTTCTTCCTTCTTTGCAACATCCAACCTAGAAAGGTGATAAGCTACCTGGTTCTCACAACCTCTCATGTCTTTCACTTCAAAATCAAACTCTTGGAGCAGCAGCATCCATCGGATCAGCCTTGGCTTAACATCTTTCTTTGCCATGAGATATCTCAAAGCAGCATGGTCTGTATGAACTATCACCTTAGTGCCCAGCAGATAAGCTCTAAACTTTTCAAAAGCATACACTACAGCCAATAGTTCTTGCTCAGTGACTGTGTAGTTTCCCTGTGCCCCATTTAGCGACTTACTAGCATAGTAAATCAGATGGAACATCTTGTTGCACTTATGTCCTAACACAACTCTTAACGCAGTCCCACTAGCATCACACATCCTCCCAGTCTGGGCCAATAAGCACTGGTGCTGAAATCAGCTTCTCTTTTAGGCACTCAAAAGCTTTAAGGCATGCCTCATCAAAGACAAATTTCACCTCCTTCTCTAAAAGCTTGCACATGGGGTGCGTAATTTTGGAGAAGTCCTTGATGAAACGCCTATAGAATCCGGCGTGTCCTAGGAAGCTTCGAACACCCTTCACACAGATTGGCGGAGGTAATTTTTCAATCACCTCAATCTTAGCCTTGTCGACCTCAATTCCTCTCTGTGACACCTTGTGTCCAAGAACTATTCCTTCTTTTACCATGAAGTGGCACTTCTCCTAATTTAGCACTAAGTTGGCTTCCTCACATCTCTGTAAAGCCCTGCTATGATTCAACAAACAGTCATCAAAAGTATCACCTAGTATAGAGAAGTCGTCCATAAATACCTCTAGAAAGTCATCCATAAATACCTCTAGAGGGTCCTTAACCATGTCTAAAAAGATGGACATCATACACCTTTGGAATGTGGCTAGTGCATTACATAGTCCAAATGGTATACGTTTAAACACAAAGGCTCCATAAGGACATGTGAAGGTGGTCTTTTCCTGATCTTCAGGAGCAATTGATATCTGGTTGTAGCCAGAGTATCCATCTAAGAAACAATACCACCCTTTACCTGCCAACCTGTCAAGCATCTGGTCCATGAAAGGCATGGGGAAATGATCCCTCAAAGTCCACTTGTTTAGCTTCCTATAGTCCATGCACACTCGCTATCCAGTGACTGGTCTCTGCGGGACTAATTCATTATTCGCATTTGCCACCACAGTCATACCTCCCTTTTTAGGTACATATTGCACTGGACTGACCCAGTGGCTATCACAGATAGGGTAGACCACCCCAGCATCTAACCATTTGATTATTTCTTTCTTAACCACCTCTTGCATAGGTGGGTTCAACCTCCGTTGGTGTTTAATACTCAAGCTATAGTCTTTCTCAAGCTGAATCTTATGCGTGCAAATACCTGGAAGTATTCCAATTATATCAGCAATGGTCCAGCCAATGGCTCTTTTGTATCTTTTTAGCACCTTGATCACCTTGTACCTGCTCTTCATTCAAATCTGCAGCCAATATCACAGGTAAAGTGTTATTTACCCAAGAATACATACTTGAGGTGAGTGGGTAACTGTTTCAGTTCTAACACCGGTGGCTCCTCAATGGATGGTTTCGCTGGAGGGCTTGGCTTGTTTTTCAAGTCCAAGTCCAATTTCTTTGGAGCATACGAGTGTGCTTCCATATACTGCAAGGCATTCACGGTCTCTACATAGTCAGATCGAAAATCAACATCAAAGTTCATCAGTACTGTTGCTAATGTTTAAACAGCCATTCTCTCTTCTATGGGTACCCTCATGTCTTCATCAGTGACCATCTCTATTGCAGATATCACATTTATATCTTGTGGTTGTTTCATTAACCTGCAAGTATTAAACTTTACCTCATCTGTGTTGAGTCTGAACTTCAACTCTCATCTCTCTACATCCACTAAAGCTCTTCCCATGTCCAAAAAGGGTCTTCCCAAGATGATGGGAACCTCTAAATCCACTTCGCAATCCAAAATCACGAAATTAGCTAGAAAGATGAAAGTATCCACCTTTACCAGTACATCACACAGGATTCCCATCGGCCTCTTTACTAACCTGTCAGCCATCATCAACCTCATTGTTGTACGTTTTGGTACTCCCAAACCTAACTTTTCATAAATGGCTAAAGGCATCAGATTTATGCTAGCTCCCAGATCACATAAGTAAAAGGGACTTGGAATTCCAAATTGATGATTGGGTTTACCTGAAAGTGTCACCTGTGAAGGGGGTGATGAGATTTGGCAAGAAAGGGAACCTCAGTCCTAGATATGTAGGCCCTTACAAGATCTTGAAAAGGGTTGTAAAGTGGCTTACGAGTTAGGATTTCTAGAAGAACTAGCAGTCCATCCGGTCTTTCACATTTCATTGTTGAAGAAGTGAATGGGTGATCCAGCATCCATAGTACCTTTAGAGAGTGTGGCTGTGAAAGATAGCCTTACTTATAAGGATGTGCCAGTTGAGATTCTTGATCGTCAGGTTCGAAGGTTGAGAAACAAAGAAGTCACTTTAGTTAAGGTTTTATGGAGGAGTCAGTCAGTTGAGGGAGCTACTTTGGAAGCAGAAGCAGTCATAAAGGCCAAGTATCCTCATCTCTTTTCTTTCGATTCCATTCTTGCTTGAGGTAATAGTACCTCTCCAGTCTTTCAATTACTCATGTGTAGATTCAGTCTTAGTATCATGTTCCTTCAGTTATACTTGCATTTTCAGCATATTTGCATGTTCTTGGAACATAGTTCAGTAAGAAATCAACTTCTAGTAATTAGTGGTAGGGTTTGTGTAACACCCGGAAAACTAGTAGGTGAAACTAGAGCCTTACGTGATAGTTTTAGAGTTTGATGTGTGAATTAATACGGTAAAATGGCTTCCCGTACTTAGGATGAGGTGTTTAGGGGTTAAACATCAAGGTACGACTCCCCAAGGACCAACCAAAGGGGTCCTTGAAAGGACCCTAAAATAGTCCTCAAAACTGCCAATTTAAGTGAGATACGGATGGGACTTATGGGGCGTAGGTCCATCCATGCCTTGTGGGGGTGTCTTATGGGTTAAAACCCCAAATGGGAGCTACAGGCTATGACCTACTGACCTGCAGAACAACTAGTAGGTCCATTAACGGACCGTAGGTCCATTAACGGACCGTAGGTCCAAGGCGTGCCCAAGACTCAACCAAGGTAAATGGTAGTTTAGGTAATTCCTAATTAATTTAGTTAAGTGTGAAGTCATTATATATTGTTTTATTTGACTTATATAAGACTTTTTAAGCCTTTACCACCTCATATACTTCAAAAATCCCAAACTCAAAATCATAACCAACTTAACCCTCTCCAAATTCTTCTCTCTAAAACTCCATAGAAGAAGAAAAAGAAGATCAAGTTAGGGCTTGAATAAGGAGGTTTTTTCACACGATTTTGTTGGATTTCTTCACCTAAGGTATGATAGTATTTGATTCATGGATAGCTTTTTTCCATGGAATCCTCAAACTCTCATTTCAAAGTAGAAAATTCTCTAAAACCTAGGGTTTTCACTCCAAGTCATGAATTCTTTCCTAAAACATTTTTAATGATTTAATTATCATATATTATGATTGAATTGTTGATTATTATGGTTTTTATGATAAAATCTCCCATGAATCCATGAATTACCCTAATTTCTCATATTGGATCTTAAAGTGTGGGTATTGATTGATATTAGTAGAATGTCATAGAGTCATGGATATAATGAATTGATTACTTGAATTATGTATTAATTGAGGAATTTCTATGGTTTTGATGTTGAATTTCCTCCAAGAACCCATGAACCCCCATATCCCTAATTTATGACCTTGTGATGTGGGTGAATTGTAGTAAGATGAATACTGTGAAATTGTACTTGTAGTAGTTTAGTTATTTGAATCATGTTACCATCCATGTCTAATGTAGTAATTATAGATAGGTTGGTTGAGTGTGATCTCTAATCCTTGAAGGGAAAAACATGAGAATTAGCTAAGTGTATGAGACTTGTGTGTATGCAATTAGATTAATTTGAGAGTAAAGTGAATATACCATAATCTAATTGTTGTGTTGAATGGATGATTATCCTCATGTACACACTTAGGTATGAATAGCATATAATGTGAAAGGTTTGTCACATATAGTGATTCTAAGGTTGAAGACTAGTCTCATCTATTGAATTTAGGAGCTTTAGCATGAGTTGTTGGATAGATTGTCAAGACATTCTTCCATAACTATAAAACATTTAGTCAAGACCTAATGTGAACTTAATGGGAATTATGCTTAGCACCGAGTGGATATGAATATGAGATGGAAGCTTATATGATAGTTGAGTCTGGCTTCCCCTTGAAAGTTTATACACTAGTCAAGTCCGACTTTCCAAACGGGTTCCTTTTACACTAGTTGAGTCCAGGTTCCCAAAGTAGGTATCTCATAAGATGGAAACCTTCAACAATAGTTGAGTCTGGATTTCTAGTAGCAATATCCTTATCCCATAACTATGTTCCTACATAGGTTACTTAGCTATTGGTTTCACCTAAGCTAAAAGTATAGTTCTACCCTCGGCAAGTAGCACGACCCCTTTTTGGTGTGGGGTAGACATCGAATTCCATGTTAAGCTCACATGGTCTATGTCGGTTAAAGTTAACTCCCACAAGGTCAAGTCTAGGATGAACTATGGCTATTCAAGAAGTTCTACTAAGTGTGGGTGGGGGTATGGGACTTCATCCATGTATTGCACAAGTAGGCTTTGAGAATAGTCATGGTAGGTTCCTCTTTTGTCATTATTATTCATGTAGTGAATGTGTTTGTGACTAGATGGCAATTGCATTTGATGTTAATGCTACTTGTAATGTTGTAGGCTATTTGCATTGTTGCCATGGGTTATTTTCCTTGAGGTGGTTGACTAAAAGTGAGTATTTCCTTGTCTATGAGAAATAGGCTAAAGGTGAGATTAAATGATGGTAAACATGAATGAGGATCTAAAGTGACTTGCTTAGTATGGGGGGATTATGAGATCTTATCCATACCTTGCACAAGCTTACCTTGAGGTGTCTTATGAAGTGTTTCTCTCATGTCATGCTAAAACAAGATGGTATTGACTATGTATATGTTACTGATGGTATTTCTTATGCTCACTAGTTGTGATTGTTATCTACCATGTTGTAGTTTATGTCTTATCATGACGTCTTTTATGCTTATGACTTGTGTTCTCACACTACTTTCTAAATGATGGTTTAAATTAGCAAAGTGCATGCATTCAACTAAAATGTCCCTTGTAGCATATTTTCAAAGGTATCATACTTAGTGCATTTTTGTACTAACCCATATTTCTTCTACATTTTTTACAAAGTGTAGGGATTGGCGGTGTTGACTTCCATCCTCGTGGCTAGGATCATAGTAGATCAAGAAGAAGAAGTTTGGTGAGTCCTCATAGCATTCAAGGGCTTGACCATTATGTCCTTTAAGTCTTTCTTTTATGTTTTAGACTTTTGTATGGGCTACGTCCCAAAGATTTATTCAAAGTGTTATAGATGATTTAAGACATAGTGTTGTAGACTTCCTCTTATTTCTTTTATAAAAAACTTTGATTGTAAAGAAAAGATTTTAAATTCCGCACCATTTTCATATTTTCTTATGTTATGATATGCTAAGAGGCTTGTATGAGGCTCTTCGAAGCCTTGTGTCATGTTATGTCTAGGGGGTACTCCTGGGTCGTGACAGTTTGCAACTATTTCCCTCCCTACCCAGCTAGTTTATAATTAATTTGAGGATGAATGTTCTCAAGGGGGAGATAATGTAGCACCCTATATCCGAAAATAGACCCAATAACATATTTTCAGAAGTTGCAGATGCAACCCACGGTTGACACCTACGGACCGTAGAAGGGCCCACGGAGCGTAGGTGGGGGTCTGTGGTTGGTCACCAGCAACCCCATCCCATAACCACCAGGAAAAATCCACGAAGCGTCGACCAACGGCAAGACCCACAGACCGTAGGTGGGACCACGGTGCATGTCCAGGCCATGGTCGAGAACCCTAGATTTCAATTCCCAGACACCGAATGACAGTCGATCAAAATGGCCAGTCGGTCCATTCACGGTTAGTGGGTCTGGCCCGTCAGTGACACCCGACAACTTTTAAGTCAGGGGTTGTTTGATCTTTTCCCTATGTGTTGCACACCTAAACTACACCATTTAACCCCTAAACTACATAGTTTTGGTCAGTCTTAGCCTAGTGACTTAATCAGAACTTACCCCAGTCAAATCATTCACCAAGAAATTGATCAAACTAGAGAAAAAGAGGAGAAGGAGTCAACCAAACCCATCTCCAAGAATGAAATAGGTTTTCATTAGGTTCAGCCCCGAAATCGAAAGATTTCTCTGTGGAATTCGTCACCAGGTATGTGGGATTTCACTTATAGGCTCCTTTACCCATTACGTCCCTAGAATTCAGTCAAAATCTTAATTCTCTATATCATGTTTAGACCTAGGGTTTCTACAACCTTGCAAATTTTTTGTGAATTAGCTGTTATAGTATTCCTAATCAGATCATCATGTTTTCGTGATATAGCTATTTAGTTCCTTGCTTGAAATTCAGAACCCTAGTTGTGTAGATTTGTTAAGTTCATGAATTAAACTTGCTAGGTTAGATTACTCAGATACACATCCCTCAGTTAAGAAAGTTTCATTATCAGTACATTATTGTTGCATTTTCAGTTAGCATTTCAGAATATCAAGTTATCCTGTTTAATTTAGTTATATTGTAACTTATACATTCTATTGAGAGTAGGCTTATTACCGAGTTAGACTAGGGTCAGTCACCCTCAGAGTCCTAGAACTACGTGCCCCCACAGGTAAATCCCATCTATGGGAATTATACTTAGTGATCACACCTGTCATGCCTCTATACCCTTGGCAAGGTATATTGGGTCCTCTTGATGTGGCGTATTCATCAGACTCCACATTTAGTTCATGTGGTTTTATATCGGTTATTAGTAGCTCCAACAGACAGATATTGGTGTATTGACCAGGTTATCAGTTACATTTCAATATTTAGTTTCAGTATGTTATAAACTTGGTTACTACAATCAGTTAGTTCATATTCAACATGTTTAGCATATTTATCATGTTCAGATTATATTATTGCTTTATCGCTTTGTTCAATTATATGTTTTATTTAGCTTTATTCTATCTTGCATGCTCAATACCTTTCAAGTACTGACACATACTTTGCGCTACATCTTTTCGTGATATAGGTTCAGGTACTCAGCATTCAGATCATGCATAGATCGGTTCCCGATCTTTGGTTCAGCAGCTTCAATCGTGAGTCCTCCCATTTCGAGGACAATAGAAATGTTTCTATATTTAGTCTTTTCATTTCAGTTTTCAGTATTTGCTAAAGTCAGCTAGGGTATGTCCTAGGATCTCTAGTCAGTTAGAGACTTTATTTCAGATATAGATAGATTAAGTTTTAGTGTTTGAGTTTTATTTCATTATCTTAAACTCTTCTCAGTTATATATTCAGATAGAATTGGGTATTCCCATCATTTTAGTTAATCTCATGTTTTAAGCTTCCACACAGTATTTCATGTTTCAGTTTATTTTAGTATGCTTAGATATGCCAGCAGGTTTAGCTTGGGGTTACCCATGATCCTAAGTCCCGTGTCCACGTCCTGGGGGTTGCCTCAGGGCGTGACGACTTGGTATCAGAGCATTAGGTTTAAGTGTCCTAGGATGTCTGAAAAGCCGCACTAAGTAGAGTCATTTTCATGGGTGTGAAGTGCATCACATCTATTGAGAGGGAGGCTACGAAGTGTTTTAAGAAAACTTCACTTTCTTGATATTCTTATTGTGCATTGGTATGATCTCTCCTTCTAATCCATCGTTATGCATTTTTAGATCATGCCTCTTCATAGAGCTTACGAAGAAATGTGGATGCCCGCAATGCTAACGTAGCTCCTCCAGTCCCAGATCAAGAAGTTTTGAATGTAGAGTTTCAGAATGCCATTTAGCTTTTGGCTCAGAGTGTGACCAACTAAAAGAATCAGCAGTCCCCAGTTCCTACTAACACTAATGTTGGGTCAGCTGCAACTAGAGTTCAGAATTTTTTAGGATTAATCCACCTGAGTTTCTAGGGTCGCAGGTTGGTGAGGATCCGTAGAACTTCATTCATGAGGTCAAGAAAATCTTTGGAGTGATGCAAGTTACTGGTAATGATAGGGTAGAGTTGGCATCCTAGCAGCTTAAGGATGTAGCTCACATATGGTTTACTCAACGGAAAGAAAGCAGGGGTACGGATGCAGTTCCTATCACTTTGGAGTGTTTTATTGAGACTTTTCTGGATAGGTTCTTCCCAAGAGAGTTGAGGGAAGCAAAAACTCAGGAGTTCATGAATTTGAGGCAAGGTAGCATGTCAGTCCAAGAGTATGGACTCAAGTTCACCCAACTCTCCTGGTATGTTCTTCACATGGTTATTGATCCAAGGGCACAAATGAACAACTTTCTATATGGGGTATCTGACTTTGTGAAAACAGAGTGCAGAAATGCTATGTTGCTAGAAAATATGAATATCTCAAGGATTATGACTCATGCACAGCAGGTTGAGGGAGATAAGCTTAGGTAACAGGCTAAGGATAATAAGAAGGCTAGGACAGGCAACTATTAGAATTCTCAGCAAAAATCGGGTGGTGGAAATCACTCTCAGTTCCAGCAGAAATCTTCAGCTCCAGCACTTTTATCAGCTAGTGCTCTATCCTTCAGGTTTCTACAGGATCAGAAAGGTAGGGCATCAGGCTCTAAGTCTCAGGGGAGTGTTTCAGGTAATAGGACCTACCCAACTTGTCCTAACTATGGTAAGAACTATCCAGGCAAGTGTCTGGCAGGAAAGGAAAGATATTTTGGGTGTGGTCAGACTGGTCACAGATTAAGGGAATGCCCTTCTTCTAAATAGGGACAGGGAGGTAACAATGGTAAAGCTCAGTCTACAATTTCAGCAGCACCAGCAGGTCGCCTGACTCAGTAGGGTAACTCATCTGGTACAGGTGGAAATCAGCGCTAGAACAGGATGTATGCTCTCCAGGCTCGCCAGGACCAGGAATATTTACCTGATGTGGTTACTGGTACGTTGCGATTCTTGCATTTAGAAGTTTATGCTTTGTTAGATCCAGTGGCTACTCTTTCTTTTGTAACTCCATATATAGCACAAAACTTTGTTGTCAGTCCAGAAACTCTTCCAGAACCCTTCTCAGTCTCTACTCTAGTTGGTGACCCAGTTATAGCTAGACGGGCATACATCAATTTCCCTGTCAAAGTCTCTCAGAAACTCACCTCAGCAAATCTTGTAGAGTTAGAAATGGAAGACTTAGATATCATTCAGGGCATGGATTGGTTACATTCCTATTATGCCTCAGTTGATTGTAGAACTAGCATTGTTCATTTTCAGTTTCCAAAAGAGCCAATTTTAGAATGGAAGGATATTAGCTCAGTGCCTATGGGTCGATTCATTTCTTACCTTAAGGCCAGAAAGATGTTTTCTAAGGGTTATCTCTATCATCTAGTTTGGGTTAAGGATTCAAGCTCCGAAACCCCAACTCTTGAGTCAGTCCCTGTAGTTAATGAGTTTCCAGAACTGTTTCCAGATGATCTTTCTGGAGTTCCTCCTGAAAGGGAAATGGACTTCAGAATTGATCTTCTACTAGATACCTTGCCTATTTCTATTCCTCCTTACAGAATGTTTCCAGCTGAGCTTAAGGAATTGAAAGAGCAGTTAAAGGACCTTCTAGATAAGGGCTTCATCAGACCTAGTATTTCCCTATGGGGTGCACCAGTGTTGTTCGTGAAAAAGAAAGATGGTTCTCTCAGGATGTGCATTGACTATCGGTAGTTGAACAAAATCAAAATCAAGAATAAGTACCCTATTCCCAGGATTGATGACTTGTTTGATCAACTTCAGGGTGCTAGTCATTTTGCAGAATTATTGTGAATTAGTTGTTATAGTATTCCTAATCAAATCATCATGTTTTCGTGAAATCGTTGCTTAGTTCCTTACTTAAAACTCAAAACCCTAGTTGTGTAGATTCGTTTAGTCCATGAATTACACTTGCTAGGTTAAATTAGTCAAATATACATGCCTTAGTTAAGAATGTTTCATTATCAGCACATTAATGTTGCATTTTCAGTTAGCATTTCAGAATATCAAGCTATCCAGTTTAATTCAATTATATTGTAATTTATACATTCTACTGGAGTAGGCTTAATACCGAGTTGGACTAGGGTCAGTCACCCTCATAGTCCCAGAACTACGTGCCCCCGTAGGTAAGTCCCCTCTGTGGGCATTATACTTAGTGATCACGCAAGTCATGCCTCTATTCCCTTGGCAAGGTATATTGGGTGCTCTTGATGAGGCGTATACATCGAACTCCACATTTAACTCATGTGATTTTATATCGGTTATTAGTAGCTCCCACAAACAGATTCTAGTGTATTGACTAGGTAATCAATTACATTTCAGTATTCAGTTTCAGTATGTTATGAACTTGGTCACTACATTTAGTTAGTTCATATTCAGCATGTTTAGCATATTTATCATGTTCAGATTATATCATTGCTTTATCGCTTTGTTCAGTTATATGTTTTATTCAGCTTTATTCTATCTTGCATCAGTATCTTTCAAGTACCAATGCATAGTCTGCGCTACATCTTTTCGTGATGTAGGTTTAGGTACTTAGCATTCAGATTACGCATATATCGGTTCCCGATCTTCAGTTCAGAAGCTTCAGTGGTGAGTCATCATAGTTCGAGGGCAATAGACATGTTTCTATATTTAGTCTTTTTCATTTCAGTTTTCAGTATTTGCTAGAGTTAGTTGGGGCATGTCCCAGCATCTTAGTCAGTTAAAGGCTTTATATCTGACATAGATAGATTCAACTTTACTGTTTGAGTTTTATTTCAGTAGCTTAAACTCTTCTCAGTTATATATTCAGATAGTATTGGGTATTCCCCATCATTTCAGCCGATCTCATGTTTTAAGCTTCCGCACAGTATTTCTTGTTTCAATTTATTTTAATATTCTTATGATATGCCAGCAGGGTTAGCTTGGGGTCACTCGTGATCCTAAGTCCCATGTCCACATCCTGGGGGTTGCCTCGGAGCGTGACAATATTTTTATTTGTACTAATATCGTTGAATGTAATGGATAATTTGATGTCTTTTTCAAAATTTATATTGCTTTTGAAATCACTGTTGGTCTTTTATAAATAAACTAGGTAAATTGCCCTCTCTTCGCGCGGTAGTGAACTACGTCAATAATCTACTTCTGAATATTTGATAATATAAGTGTTTTCGAGTGGGTAAAGCCCTACGATAAATTGTCAAGAATATTTTATCCAAAGATGAAATGAAATATTTTTTTAATCTTAAAACCAAAAAGATTTTATTCTAATTGTTTATGCATTTTGTTATTAATTCTTCATTTTACTCTAGTTCTTCCTCACCAAATTCTTTAGAAAAGATATGTAATTGTTTCATTGTTTATGTTTGTATTTTCAAAAAGTGGTACAAAATTTTATTCATCAATTGCGAGAGTTTTTCTCCTATTCAAGGCCTCTACATATAAAATCTAAATGTTATACATCTTATGTAATTAGTTGTGTACTTGATAAATTAATTAAAATATAAAAACACATCTCTTGGAGTTCAATGAAATAACGTACGGCGCTCAAATAATTTGGATTAAATGATGTCTTGGCAAGTCCTTATTCAAAATCAGTCGCAATCGATGGCACTACTTTGATAGACAAAAGGAATATTTTGTTGTTTATGTTTCTATCAATATGGCTAAAACTTTAGATTTTTTTGTGATTTTTAATCTAATATTTATAAGGAGATAATTAATAACGTATGTTGCTCAAATAATTTGGATTAAATGATGTCTTGGCAAGTCCCTTATTCAAAATCATTCGCACTCGATGGCACTACTTTGATAGCCAAAAGGAATATTTTGTTGTTTATGTTTCGATCAATATGGTTAAAATTTTAAATATTTTTGTGATTTTTAATCTAATGTTTATAAGGAGATAATTATTTCTTTAAGATTTGATTAATATGGATTCATCCTACTTTGAGGGTAATTGATTGACTCCATTCTGAAATTTGAACCTCAAACTTTGATAGAGGTTGAGTACAATACTTACCATCCCACTACATTCCTTTTTTATGTCACTAATCGATTGAATACCTTGAGAAGATAGAAAGTTGAATAACTAAAACTCCAAGGTAGTGTGGAACCACCATAACTTCTGAACACTCAAAATTCCCTTCTTGGACATCCCTTGGATCAACCATTGAAAACTCTATAAAGATCAAAGTCATTCATTTCACAAGTTTAAGAATTCTAATCTACATGACACCAATAGTCTAATGATAACATCAAACTCTTGATTAACATTCTATTCTTCAACAAAATGATCAAAAGAATAAGCATAAACAAAAAAGTTTAAAACATGTACTCAAAAACAACAATTAATAACATGAGCATAAATTAATAGCCGTAAAAAACATACCAAGATCTTTAACAATCGAATGAAACAAAAAGGAAAATGGAGCCCACTGAATTCACATTGTCCCCTTAAGGAAATTATTCCCCTCTAGTACTCGAGTTTTAAAGGAATAGATCCTCTCAGGATAGAACGATTCTATTCACCAGTGTATTGATATAAAACAATGGTGTCAATGAGCCACTTAACAGGAGCAAAGTACTTGAATATTTAATTGTGCAAAATAAGATGTAGAAGTTCAAAATTTTCGTTGTTTTAAAATGAGAGGAAATCCCTCTATTTATAGACAACAAAGGGTAGCGTGAACAAATGCTTATTGTGCCTTATCGGAAAGGTCATAACTCTTTGGAAAAGTCACAACCTTTCATAAAAGTCGCAACTTTTTATAAAAGTTGCAACTCTTCATAAAAATTGCAACTCTTCGTAAAAGCCACAACTATTCATAAAAGTCACAACTTTTTCAGAAAAGTCACAACTTTTCATGAGAGGGAGGTTAATTTTGGAAATAAATAAATTAAAAGGGAATCTTGGTTTGTGGTGGCGCCACATAGACGGGCCTAGGGTTCTCTTTTATATATGATATGTGATATATGATATATGATATATGATATATGATTTGCCTTCAAATAGTTGATGAAGTGGTCTCATGTATATGGAAGTATTAGCTTTACGTATAACTATATAAGGCTATATCAATTATCATTAAGACCATGCTACATTAAGAGTTGAGTTTCTTGCATAGGAATTTCTCTCAACACTGAAGTGTTTTATTTTATTGTCTTTATTACTTTTTATTTAGACCTTTTTCATATACGTGGGGCTATCACTGTCCTCTCTTTTTTGGTCTTATTGCATAAAATAAGAAATATTTATAGGACAATATATTTTTTTCCTTTAATATTGTATAGTTTCTTCTTCTTTTTCCCGAATACAACTTTTTCCTTAAGATTTGAAGTAATTGTATAGTTATGTTATAATATGTTAAGAGTTTGGTAATTGTAAGACATTTGAAATCATCTCAAGTTCCTTCTAAAGTAGAGTCATGATAGTAATAGCTTCTTTTTAATTGTATTGCAGAAGAAGGAAGATTGTGGGACATAGTCAATACAAACGACATCGAGAATGTGGGGATCCTAAGTTAGCCAAAGAAGACTAAGGTATGAATGCTTTCTCGGTGTCTATATCACTGTTATGTAAGTGTTGTTTTATTCATTATTTTTTTATTCTTTGTTTATTTTCTTTGCATAAGAAGTTTAAATGCAAGACTAGCTCATTTTTTACTCATTTCTCTGAAACTTTTCTACTTAATTTTATAGAGAACTTAGTCCTATTTTTTTTATTTGTTCACATCGTAAACAGTTATAGTCCAACATGATTCATAAGAGTCGGATTGAGAGTCCAATTAGACCGAAAGAATTCTCGGATGGTGTGGCTCAATTTTTGGAATTTGCCTTTTCAAATGCATCTATTAATGGAAAAAATTTATGTTCTTGTATTATATGTGGATTTTATATTATGTGCAATAGAGCCGAAGTGTTTAGTCATCTGCTTCGAAGGGGGTTTCAGAAAAGTATACATGTTGGCAAATGCAAGGCGAAAAACGTGTTCAATCCAATATAGAATTAATATACCGAGTACAAAATGAGTCAGCTAGACAATATCCTATGCATGATATGTTGAATGATGTTTTTGGTGTCTTTAATAATAATGATATTCAAGATTTTGGTCCTTCAAAATCTACCAAATAATGACTATCCTAGAGGTGCTGAAGGTAAGAGTCAAGAAGAGAGAGAGAAAATTAAGAAGTTGTTGGATGATGGAAATCAAGAACTCTATGGTGGTTATACAAAATTTAGTAAATTGTTATTCTTTGTTCGTTTTTATCATATTAAGGTCTTATGTGGTGCAACAGATAAAACATTTTCAATGATTCTTGACCTTATAAAGGATGTTTTCCCCATGCGAAACTACCATCATCATTTTATGAGTCAAAAAAGATGATTAGGAAGTTAGGTTTGAGCTATGATAAGATTGATGCATGTCCGAACCATTGTATGCTATGTTGGGGTTCATCAGAGGATGATAATAGAGATAAATGCAAGATCTGTAATACTTACAGATATATTTCAAATGGAAATGATGTTGGTGCAAATGTTGTAATTAATGACCAACATAGAATGAAACGAAAGTCAGCAAAAATGTTGCGGTACTTCCCACTTATACCTAGATTGAAAAGGCTATACATGTGCTCTAAAACTACAGAACTCTTGAAGTGGCATGCTACAGAAGCTAATCCAGATGTGTTATTACGACATCCTAAAGATGGCCAAGTGTGGACACATTTTGATTCATTCTATGTTGCCTTTGCTTCAGAGACTCATAATGTGCGACTTTCTTTAGCTACAGATGGTTTCAATCCATTTGGAAATCTAAGTTCTAGTGTTAGCATTTGGCCTGTGATGTTGTATATTTATAACTATCCTCCATGATATTTTATGAAGCTAACTTCTCTTGTCATGTCGATGAAAATTCCTGGTCCTAAATTGCCTGGAAATAGTATTGACGTTTACTTGCAACCTTTAGTTGCTGAATTAAACAACTTTGAAATGGTGTAAATGCTTATGATTCCTCAACTAAGGAAATGTTTCAATTGTGTGTTGCATTGATGTGGACCATAAGTGATTTTCCTGATCTTGACAATTTATCTGGGTGGAATACAAATACATTACTAGCTTGTCCATTATGTAATTATGATATAGATTCTATGAGGCTATAGTTTGGTAGGAATTTTTTTTTATGGGACATCGTCGACTTTTGCCACATGATCACAAATATAGGTACAATAAGAAGTGTTTTAATGATTTTGACTCATTTGAGGAACATAGACCTGCGCCTATTCCACCATTAGGCTCAACATTGTTAGGACAGATTGAGGAGAGTCGGAAGAGGCCTCATGATGAAGGTACAAGAAAGGTTGGCCCTAAACAATGGAAGAAAAAAAGAATCTTCTGGTATTTACTTTATTGGAAGAATCATCTTATTCGCCTTTGCCTCGATTTGATGCATATAGAAAAGAATGTTTGTGACAGTGTATTGTTTACTATGCTTGGTGACAAAAAAAAATCAAAATACAATTTGGAAGCTCGTAAAGACTTGCAACTGATGGAAATTAGAGAAAAGTTACATCCATACCCTAATTCTTCTAAGTTTCCTCCACCATGCTTTAACATGAAGAAAGATAAGAAATTTCTCTTTCTAAAAGTTTTAAACAATGTGGTGTTCCAAGATAATTACGCATCAAACATTTCTAGATAGGTTGATCTTAAGAAACACAAGATATCTAATTTAAAGAGTCATCACTCACATATTCTAATGGAGCATATTTTACCAATTGCTTGTAGAAGATCTCTTCCTAAAGAAGTTACTTCAGTGTTGATTGAGTTATGTAACTACTTTAGAGAAATATCAAGCAAGGTTTCTTGGATGTTAAGCATTTAGAGAATCTCCAACAACGAATTCATATGAATCATGTTAATATGGAAGAAATATTCCCTCCATCCTTTTTCACTCTTACTAGTATACATGCCCGCGTGATGCGCGGATAACATTGAAGTATTATTTCTAATTGTTTTAGATTGGGATGCTTGATCAAATATTTTAAATTATATTATTTTTTTAAAAATGAACTATTATATTGTTCCATAATGAAACATACTCACCTCCACTCTTCTCTATCTCTAACTCCAATAATCAAATCTAAATGAATAGAGATAACGAATTACGTAAGTATCAAAAATAAAATTTATCCTTTTATAGTTTAAATTTAGAACTACAACAATTATTTCAAACTAAACAATATTTTTTTAGTAAAGATATACTTTTATGATTTTTAAAAAATTTATGAAAACTAAAAAGAAGAGTGAGAAACAGAGAGAAAATGAATATGATTATGCGAAATATTTGTTGATACAGATATAAAATTATATGTTTTGTATTCTTTTATTGTCTAAGTTTTTAATAACAAAATTTTGTATTATCTCATTATGTAACTTTAGTTTTTAAACGAATTCATAGTGTAAATATCTCTATCACTTTTGCTATAAATCGTTTCTATCGTAAAAAAAAATAAAATCATTTCTATTGTGTATATTATTTTTTTTTTATTTTTTTTTGTCATATAGGATTTTATTCATTTCTTTTTCTACAATGATATTTTACTAACCTTTTCATTTTGAATTTTATTTACAGTTCAAATAATGTCATTATGTGATTTTATCTATATAGTCAAATCTATATCTATACTATCTTAAAAGCATGAACCCCCTAACTTTAATGTTAAATTACTAAAATATCCCCATATTAAAACACCAAATTTGGTAAATTTTATATATGATGGGTAGTGACTTTTCCGAAGGGTTGTGACATTTTATAGAGTTGTGTCTTTTTCGAAGAATTATGACATTTTTTAAAAGTTGTGATTTTCCTTAAGGGTTGTGACTCATCTAATAAGACATGATAAATACATTTTAATACTATCCTTTGTTGTGTATAAATAGAGAGGTTTTCTCAAAATTTCAAACTACAAACTTTGTGAGTTTTCTATTTTTCTTCTTTAAACAAGGAAGATTATGAGAGTTGTTCAATTATGCATTATAGTATTTTTTTTGAGTAAACTACACAAATCAACAAAAACAGATGCAACAATTAGAATGGAATAACTCAACTTCAGATGAGAAGACTATCTAGATAATTAATTTGTACTCATTTTCATAGGCATAACCATAATAACACTTATGCAGTAAATTCTACATGACAAGAAGTTCAATGATTTTCTATTGCACAAACTACAAATTTGTGTTCAAGTTGTGTAAGTCTCAAACTGTTGGAGAAATTTTTTTTGATTAAAAACTTGTTTGAAGAGTCCAAACTAGATTTAATAGGTAGTCCTCCGTTTCGAATTTATTTGTTGTACTTTTATTTTTATTCAGTTTAATATAAAAAATATATTCTTGGAGGGTTGGGGTTCATCTTTAAAATCATAAAGTTAAAAACATTTTTAATTTATTCCTCATATCCTTAAATTAAAGTCTTCTTTATTTTTTGAAATTTCATGTCAAATTAAGATTAGACAAATCTATATCCCTTTTTTGTCTATATATATAGAGTTTTTTCACAATTTTAAACTACAAATTTTGTAAGGTTTCTATTCTTCTTCTTAAAACAAGAAAGATTGTGAGAGTTGTTTAATTATGCAATTACAATATTTTTGTGGGTAAACTAGATTGATCAACAAAAATTGATCCAACAAGGAGAATGAAATAATCAGCATTAAAAGAGAAGACTATCTAGATAATTAATATGTACTCATTTTCATAGCTATAAATATACTTTTGCAGCAATTTCTACCTGATAGGAAGTTCAATGATTTTCTGTTGCACAAACTACAACTTGGTGTTCAAGCTGTGTAAGTCTCAAACTATTGAAGAAAAAGGATTCGATCAAAAACTTGTTTGAAGAGTCTAAACTAGATTTAATAGGCACTCCTCCATTTCCAATTTATTTGTTTTACTTTTATTTTTATTCAGTTTAATATA
>JAJOOR010015535.1:0-40864 GCA_036250505.1 Solanum acaule | reverse complement strand
CAACTTTTCAAGTTATAAAAATCTCCAAAACAGGGAAACGGGCCTAAAACCCAAACGAACGACCAGGCGACCGAACAGTCAGTGCCAGCAAGTCATAAATGACTTGGGGTCGCTACAGGAACGCTCTAAACGAGGGAAAGAATTCTTTACTTTAAAAATGACCTGGAGGGTCATTACATTAATCAACGTATTTCATACTCCGATAAATTATCGTTTACATGTCATCATAATTAGGAGGTGATCACTACACTTAACATCCATTCAATTAGATCGAACGTATATAATAATACTATCTCGCATTTCATACTCGAATGGATTGTGTTAGCTCTTCACCTCTACATCATGACATGAGATATTAAGTTCATGATTAGACGACGGACTGATAGAATTTGTACATTACTCTAGAAATATAAGTATAATTATCTCCTAATTCATATCAACGTAGTTTCATACTCTAAATATGGATTATATATATTTTTTTATTTATTCCACGAATTCTAACTTTTTATTTATAAAAGTATAAAATTTTGTTACACTTTTTGAACAATTAATTGTAGGTGTAAAATGAAATTTTAGTATTATGCACAATAGCAAAATTATGATTATTAATAGGAATATTTTCACTGGGTATGTTGTTGTTGTTGTTGTAATAGGAATATTTTAAACAAACCGACCTCCGGATGTCGCTTTTATTAAAAGTAATTAGATTTAATAAAAAATACCGACGTTATGAGGTCGGTATCACATTAAATTTTAAGATAAATAAAAGTAATCATGTTAATTAAATAATATTGACATCGGGAGGTTGGTATTTTATATTAAATAATTGTTTAACTTGTATAAAACCATCATTCGGAGGACGATTTATTTAAAGTTAATTGAAAATATTAATTTATTACATACTATTTAATTTTACCAAATTTCGGAAGTCGGTATTATAATTTTTTTGTTTTTTATTTTACACAAAATCATCCTCCGGAAGACGATTTAAATAAAATTAAATCAAAATAGAAAATAATACCGACATCAAGAGGTCGGTTTTTATTGTAATTCATTTTCTGGGAAAAATTCCGACCTCCTGAGGTCGGAATTTGGTTTTCCCTCTTTATTTTGCATAAAAATTTCATATCAACGTAATTAAACTTTTTATTTATAAAAGTATACAAAATTGTAAACAATTAATTATAGGTGTAAATGAAAATTTAGTAGGAACATTTAAACAAACCGACCTCCGGATGTTGCTTTTAAAAGTAATTATATGAAATAAAAATACCGACCTCCGGATGTCGCTTTAAGTAATTAGATGAAATAAAAATACCGACCTCATGAGGTCGGTATTTTTATTTCATACTATTTAATTTTACCGACATTCGGAAGTCGGTATTATAATGTTTTTTGTTTTTTATTTTACACAAAACCTAAAATATTTAATTGAGAAAAAATTCCAACCTCAGGAGGTCGGAATTTTTCCCAGAATAAAAACCGACCTCTTGATGTCGGTATTTTATATGAATTTATTTTTCATACTATTTAATTTTACCGACATACGGAAGTCGGTATTACCTAATGTTTTTATATTTAATTGAGAAAAAATAAAATATTGTTATTTATTTATTTGTTTAATACCGACATCAAGAGGTCGGTTTTTATTGTAATTCATTTTTCCGGGAAAAATTCCGACCTCCAGAGGTCGGAATTTGGTTTTCCCGCTTTATTTTGCATAAAAACCGACTACTTGTAAATACCGACCTCCATTTGAGGTCGGAAATTTTTAGGTTGGTATTCACTGTTTTTTTAATAGTGTATGGTCGTTTGAAGTTGACCAAAAACTCACTTTAACTTACTTAAAAAAAAATCCAGATTTCCTTATACTTTCCAAAAATAACTATTTCCAGATTTTAAACTTCCTTCTAGTTCTTTCTAGTTGCGAGATGTTACAAGAGAGCTCTATTACTACTTTTGAAAACTACATTCAGTCAGTTTAAACAATTCAAGTTTATCGCCTAGACCACTAAATAGTTAACGCCAATAAATTTTGAAATTACTATTGTGATAATAGTGATATTTAACTTTAATTAATAATCGTTTCGCATTTATGTCTTCTTTTAAAAGAAACATTATAATGGTTATGAAAATGAATGAATTGGAAATATTTAGATTTTTAATAATGACTCTGTAAAAAATTCAAATAAACTACACTTGATTATCTATAGTAAGTGTGAATTGGTTAGTTAAAAAAATATGGTAATTTAAGTGTTGCACCAAACAATGAGTTAGATTAAATTTTTATGTAAGAAAAGTGTCTTTACGTTTTTAGTATATATTTGTAAATTAAACCATGACTTCTTCGACCATCATCCTGCAGAAAAAAGTGAATATTTCTCAATTCAATTCAGATTGAGTTTTTATTGAGTTTTAATATCTTCTGTAGTTTTAAATTAACAATTACATATATAATATTTAGAAATTTGATATAAAACTCAATGTGTTGCTATTTTTGCTATTTTTTTAAGTATCATTATAAAGGATAATTAGAAGGTTAAAGTTAGCTAAGTCAAGTATTTTTTCATATATATGAATTACAGATCAAGAAAAGGGGAATTTTTGTTTGGAAATCATCCTTATGTTTTGCTTTTATCAAACTTTAGTTAAATCTAACATGTATTCATGCAAAATTGTTATTAAAGACATAGAACAAGGATATATACTTTTAGACGTCAAATAAAAATATCAAATTGTAAATTAATTGGTACCATTCAACATTCAAAGAAATGATACAATCTTGAAGATATAATTCAAAGAAAGGATTAAATACAATATTGGAGCTCGTTGGAAGAAGACGCAACATCCTTTTCTCCATGGCCGTTTTATTTTTTATCTAATGAGCAACATTCCTTTTGTTTGTTTTGATACTTAAATCTTCTTTAGTTTGAGGATTCCGTTTAAATTCGTCTTCAACTGGTGAGAGTTTGTTAGTACATTGTGGCATGAAAGGAAACTTGATGACATAATCAAAATAAGTTCAATAATTTTCTTTTATTTTGTCAAATATCTAAGAAACAAAAGTAAAGAAAGAGCAAACTATTTTTGAACAATACTAGAAACTTGTTTGAAATACTTAATGTTACAGAAGAAGATAGACATAAGGTTTATATGAATTACCTTGTAGGCATTATCGATAGAATAAAAATTTATACTTCTTGGTGTTCCTTGCGTGATGCGTTAATTTCCATATTTTTTCATCTCTTGTCCAAAGCTTCAAGCCACAATTGACAATATTGCCTTTTAAAATACAACCTGAATTATTTAAAATATGATCAAAATTATCCGGGAGACTATCTTAACCTGTAACATTGTTGAGCTCAGACTCACCTAAGAATTATATTAACCAAGTTTTATGAAATGATACTCAGGAAACAAATTCTAAGTTCAAATAGTGGGACTGAAGCTTCAAGAAAATGATTACATTTTAGGTTACTACTATTTTATGTGTCATTTAAGTCTAGACTTTCAATTATACTACAATCATTGATTTTAAATTTAAGATTTATCTCTACTTTTTAATAAAACCAAAAATCAAATAATTAACATGAGTTTACATTGAAAGATGTAAAATTCCTTAAGCACCATCGATATATTTTTATCTCAGGTAGTTCCTGCTCGAAAGAATATTTTTGGTCCGCCCTTATATTGCTTCCATTGCATTTTTTGGATGTCTCATTTCATAAATCCTGAAAATCCACTTTTTTTTTTTCTTTTATAAATTATTGGAGATACAAAAATATATTGTAGAATACAATGAGCTTGCTCAACGGAAAATTCATGTAAATAGACATAAGTGATGATCAATTACGTTCCAGAGGTAATCAAGTGCATTAAACCTCTTTGATATTTTCTTATATGCATGGTAGTCTTCAATTCTGTTTTTGTGTTTTTATTGTCAATATTATTGTCAGTTAAGGTATGATTAGAATTCTTCGATGGGATATCTTCTGTAAGGTTATTAAACACATATGAAAATCATGCATAACCACATGAAAAAAAAACTATAGATTCGCTCATACTATTAATCATTTATCTTTTTCATTTGGTTATGCATGATTTCCAAGTGAATTTGATAATCTTAATGAAGATAACTCATCAAATAATTTTAACCGTACCTTCATTGATAATAACATTGAGAATACAAATACTAAAATAGTGAAAACTACCATGCATAGAAGGGAATATCAAAGAGGTTTAATGCCCTTGTTGACCTTTGCAAGGTAATTGATCATCACTTATGTCAATTTACATGAATTTTTCATTGTACGCTCATTGTACTCCCCAATATATTTTTCTATCTTCAATCACTTATAAAAGAATCAAGTGCATTTCCGAGAGCTAGCAAATGAAACATCCAAAAAATGCAATGGAAGCAACATAAGCACAAATAAAAAAGATTCTTTCAAGGAGGAAATACCTAACCAACAAAAAGATATCAATGGTACTTAAGGAATTTTATATCTTACAATTTAAACTTATGTTCATGATTTGATTTTTTGTTTTATTCAGAAGTAGAGATGAATTCTAAATTTTGAATCAATGAGTTCAATATAATTGAAACTCTAGAACCAAATGGAAAATAGCCTAGTAGTAACCTAAAATTCGGTCATTTGATTGAAGCTTATGTCCCATTTTTTGACTTATCATATATTTGTTTCATGTGTATAATTTAATCACATTTGCTTATATATAGAATTTCCAGGTGAGTCTGAGCTCAACAAAGTTACATGTGAAGATAATCTCTGTAACACCTCCTAATTTGAAATAAATAGGAAGAAGCTAATAATTGGAAATAATCATTTTTGGAAATAATGAAAATCTGGAAATTTGTTTAAGTTAGGAAAAAGTGAGTTTTTTGTCAATTTCAAACGGCCATAACTCCTAGCTCAAGATGATTTAGGTGTACTTCCAGATATTGTTGGAAAGCTCTTGGAACGATCTTTCCAACGCCGCCAAATTTGCGCAATTCCGAGTTTGTATGAGTGAGTTATGCCTTTTGGAAGTTGGGCTGTTCGAATAAGGAAAGTCCAATACGGATTCTAGAAGGGTAGTTTGGTCTTTTCCTTACCCTTTTATTTTAATTCGTTTTTGGTAATTAATTAAGGGTCTAAACTGAACTGGGTCAGTTTTACGCTTTTGGAAAAGAGTTAGGGTTTTAGAGAAGAGGAAACAAGAGGAGAAAAGAGAAGGAGAAGCAAGGAAATCGTCAGGTTCGTCGAAATTAACTTGTGGATTTCGTCGGGGGTGATCCCTACAAAGGTATGTGAGATCACATACCGTTGGGTTAATTCGGCCACGCGCCAATGATGATTTATTTAAGTGAATTTAAGTTCTTGAAAGCTTAGAAATTGAGTTCTTGATGGGTTATTGAAATTCTATTAAATTCTTGATTCGTTGAAATCGTTGAGGAGTTGTTTAATCCGAATCCGCGATTTTAGGTTCGATTTTGAGTAGAATCTGATGTACTTTGAACATTTAATCAATTCTAAGTGTTTGGAAAAAGAACCCATGGAGTTTAGAGGGTTTAGAGATGAAATACGAAGAAGAAATTTCGTTGGACAGTTTTGGGTAGTGGTGGCGCGTTGCGGAGCTGATTCCCAGTTCTGTGAATTTTCATTTCAAGTCACGAAGTGTTCTGCCTCAAAAGTCATTTTCGAAACTAAATTTTAAAAGCTTCTCCACATTTCATATACACAATTGCACCCACAATTCTAGAAATGTAAAACAAGAAATGAAGTAGGGGAACAAGATATTTTACTTTTAAGCACACAATCTTCAAACCTAAATATGAATTGTGAGGCAACCTGCCTTCAAAATCTCAACCCAAAATAAGAACATTACAAGTTTTTCTCTATACTCTCTTCTAAAGATAAACTACTCTCTATTCTATGAAGGATTATGTGAATAATGACTGCTGGTGAGTGTGAAGAGGGATTTTGGGATCAATTAGGGTGAAATTCCCATTTTTTCTAGTGGCTAGGCATTTGCTTTTCGCGGCCGCAACAACTACATCACGTGATCGCGATAAGTAGTGTCGCTGGGTCACACAATTGTGGACTTTCACCACGCTAATGTGAGGTTAGAAGTTCCTAGCCAACGCGATCGCGACCCCTATTTCATGTGGTCGCGATGAGTACTTCAATATACCAAATCATGTTTCTTCCTTTGACCTCTCCTTGCCTCAATTCCACTTGGTTTCTTCAAATATCTTCTAAATCAACTCTTAATTTTATTTTCCTATAAATATGAAAAAAACCATATTAAAAGCACCAATTCTAACCTAAAGCAAGCCAAAACTAAAAGAAAAGAGACTCAAATGACTGGAAATCCACCACCCATCACACTACGAAAAGTTCAAAGGAAAACCTACTTATCTAGATGCAATTAATCCTTACTTGTAAAATAAACTTGTCTATTTATTTTTGTTAGTCTTTCCCCATTCATGCAGGGTATTGTTGGGTTTTAAAAGGTGTGAATGGAAACTGAAGAGTTGTGACTTTTCCAAAGAGTGGTGAATTTTCTGAAGAGTTGTGACTTTTATGAAGAGTTGTGACTTTTATGAAGAGTTGTGACTTTTCTAAACGGTTGTGACTTTTCTTAAGAGTTGCAATTTTTCTTTAAGGGTTTGACTTTTTTGAAGGGTTGTGGTTTTTCAAAAAAGTTGTGAATTTTTCAAAGGGTCGTGACCTTTCAAATAAGGTGGAATAAGTACCTTTTCATACTACCCATTTTTGTCTAGAAATAGACGGGTTTCCTCTCATTTTTCAAACAACGAATTTTTGAACTTCTTTTTCTTCACAAAACACAAATTCAAGTGTACTTTACTGCCTTTGAGTAATTTACCGACACCATGATTTTAGGTACTAATAAGTACTAATGATCGTTCTATCTTGTGAGGTTATATTCCATTAATATCTAGTACTTAAGGGAAATAATTTCCCTAAGGACACAATGTGCATTCAGTGGCATCGATTTTTTTTCAATATTATTTTTGTTTTTTTGCAGATTATATTTTCAATATTGGTTCTTACTTTTTGGTTTTGAAAATGTACTTCAACCTTTGTTGTTTTTTTTATGAAATTCTGCAAAGTTATTGTTCTAAGTATCATAGTAATATAGATAAACAACATCATATTCAACCATTTCCTTCCTCAAATGGTTTGGAGTTTTGCGAGTCAAATTTCAATGAGTTATGCGCAAGTCATGATATTGCTAGACACAAGACTCTTGTTGGGAAGCCCCAACAAAATGGAGTTGCAAAACGTATTAATAGGACTCTTCTTGAGAGAGCTCGTTGTATTCTCTCAAATGCGGGATTGTGGCATCGTCGTGATTTTTGGGCTGAGGCTATTTCTACAGCTTGTTGTCTTGTCAACCGATCTCCATACTCATCCATTAACTTCAAAATTCCAGAAGAAGTTTGGTCAAGTAATCCTATGAATTTCTCAAATTTAAAAGTATTTGGATGCCCTGCTTTTGCCCATGTTAATGATGGAAAATTAGCTCCCAGGGCTGTTAAATGCTTATTTCTTGGCTATGCTTCTGAGTCAAAAGGGTATCGTTTATGGTGCCCGGATTTGAGAAAAATCATGTTGAGTAGAGACATTACTTTTAATGAAAATGCATTGTTGTGTTCTAAAAAAGAGCATTATGTATTATCTTCTAGTATACATGATCAACAAGGTACCAGTGAGAAGGTGGAGTTAGAAATGAGAACTAAATCTCATAAGATTGACCCTATCTCTTCTACCGTTCCACAATCAAACAGTGATGATCATGTTGATGAACAAGTTTCCAGTACCACCTGTCCCGTTGAGCCAAAGTATGTTGATGATTCTTCTATTCTCATAATAGACCAAGGAGGGTTATTAGAAAACCTAACAGATATGGTGATAATGATGGTCTGATTGCCTATGCACTAACAGTTGCACAAGAGATTTCTGAAGGAGTTGAACCTTCTTCATATTCTGAGGCAGTCACTACTTCTAATTCATCTCAATGGCTGATAGCAATGCAAGAAGAAATTGAAAGTCTGCATAAGAATAGGACATGGGATTTATGTGAGCTTCCTAAAGGTCGTCGTGCACTAGGCTGCAAATGGATCTACAAATGAAAAGATGGAATTCCTGTGTTTGAAGATTCAAGATGGAAAGCTCGTTTAGTTGTCCAAGGCTTTGCTCAAAAGGAAGGTATTGATTCTAATGAATTTTTCTCTCCAGTAGTTCGTCATTCTTCCATCAGAGTACTTCTTGCCTTTGTTGCACTATTTGATTTGGAATTGGAGCAATTAGATGTTAAAACTGCTTTCCTACATGGAGAATTGGAGGAAGAAATTTATATGAAGCAACCTGAGGGTTTTGTTGTTCATGGCAATGAACAATGTGTTTGTCGTTTGAAAAGGTCCTTGTATGGACTTAAACAAGCACCTAGGCAGTGGTACAAGTGATTTGATGCTTTTATGGTTAGTCAAGGCTACATCAGAAGTCAATATGATGATTGTGTGTACTTTCAACAGTCTTCAAATGGTTCATTTATTTACTTGTTATTATATGTGGATGACATGTTGATTGCTTCAAAAGACATGTGTTTGATCAACAAGTTAAAGTCTCAACTTAGTAATGAGTTTGAGATTAAGAACCTTGGTGAAGCAAAGAAGATTATGGGAATAGAGATTCATAGAGAACGACAAGATGGAAAGTTATACTTGTCTCAGAAAAAATACACTGTGAAGATCCTTGACAAGTTCAACATGAGTAAGAGCAAGCCTGTCTCAACTCATCTAGAAGCTCACTTTAAGATATCTTCTGAATTTTGTCCGAAAACAGATAAAGAACTTGAAATGATGTCTAACATTCCCTACTCTAGTGCAGTTGGTAGTCTTATGTATGCCATGGTTTGCACTAGACCCGATCTTGCATATGCAGTGAGTATGGTGAGTCGGTATATGCATAATCCTGGCAAGTATCATTGGGATGTTGTGAAATGGATTTTTCGATACTTGAAAGGTACAGTTAATCATGGCTTAGTTTTTTACAGGAACAAGGTGATATCTAATATGTTGTTGGGTTTGTTGATTCTGATTACGGTGGTGATCATGATAGGCACAAATCTCTGTCCGGATATATCTTCACTTTATGTTCAGGTTCTATCAGTTGGAAAGCATCTTTGCAATCCATTGCTGCTCTATCCACTACAGTGCTAAGTTCAAACATTTTTTGAACTTAGCTGGTGTTTACAACACTTCATTGCCCTTCGGGGCTTTTATGGTAATCACGAGCATCTACTAAATTTGAGCCAAGGTGGAGATTGTTAGAGCTGCCTCGAATTTTTTGTCCTGCTGATTTTGCCTACTCATGTCAGCATGTTTTAGCTTGTCTTGAGTCTTCCGCAATTTCAGAAAAGCTGAACAGATCATGGGATTATGGTGCAGTAAATGGGCACCAGTTTTCACTGGACCTATTTTTTTGGGCATTTTCTATTTCTTTGTGCCAGATAGTGGAGCTTATTTTTCTGGGCATTTTTCTATTTTCTGTGGCAGAAAAACAAAAGAATTGAGTTGTCTTTTTTCTTTTCCTTATTTTGAGTTCTGGAGAACTTGGAATTGTACTCTACCTTCAACATAATGAATTTGCTCGTCGTTACCCGTGGTTTTTCCCGACTTGGGTTTCCACGTTACATTGTGTGTCATTAATTGTGTTTCCAGATTCCTTTCTCGATTATTCACATTTGTCTTGTTTTTTATACATCTTATTTCCTAACATAAATAATAGATCTTCATTGATGGTAATTGTCATTGATCCCACTGTTCATCTCTTTAGCTAATTTGGCAAGTTGGTCAGCAACTGAACTTCTATGTAATTGATGCTAATAGAACATTGGTGATATCCATCATATTCTCAATGTCTTTCATTATCCTTCTTCAGTTTTTGTTGTTTGATGCCCTTTATTTGATCATGTTATGGACGACCAAAGGGTCCACCTCCATAACAAAATCCTGATGACAATTGTTGATGTCTCTAATTTTACTATGGAACAAATAAATCTCCACAACTCCCAGTAGGTAAATATAGGGGTTATGTGATAATATTACTATGGAAATGATTCTCTTGTTTACTCTGCCATCATTTTATTAGGACCCTAAAAATTCAATCTCCAGGTAGGCACGTGTAACGAAAATAATTGTCTACATACCTTATTTAAGGCCATTCGATCTGTTCTCCAGACTTAAGCTTGACATAGAGTTTTTTGTCATAGTATTGACTGTAAGCACACTAATTAAAGAAATCAAAATAATAAGTTAATTGAATGGAAGCCTTGGCGTAGTATCTAAAGTTATTGCCATGATTTAGGACATTGCAATATGATTAAAAAAATATGATTTTTCTTTTAGAAAACAGTTTGATCGAAGAGACATAATTATATGTCTATTTATGAAATTTAACATATGATTCTATTTTCATAGAAAATATATAAATAGAAAACCATATTTACTAATCCCAAACAAAATATTTTGTGAAAGATAAACAAAACAAATCACAATTCTTATCTTGTGTTCACACTTTCTATTCTCTGTAATTTTCCTCCTAATTTTTTAGGCATAATACATAAATATGCTTTTTAACTTGGTCTCATTTCACATTTATGTCATCCAATTTTGGGTGTGCGTAAATAGACACTGAAACTTGTTGAAGTTGAACAAATAAATACACACGTCCTACATGACATCTTATATGATAATTTGTGTCCTATGTATATTATGCCACATAGGACTGATGTGTTTACTTATTGAACTTTGTAGAAGTTTAACTCTCTACTTGTGCACACTCAATGTTTAAGGGGATAAATGTTAAATGAGGCAAAGTTAAAGAGCACATTTAAGTATTACACAATTTTTTTACAATATCAGATTCTATGTATCTATCACTTGTTTAAGTCAACTTCTATATAAATATATCACTTACTATGAATTTATAATGTTTCTCTCTATCTCTATTCATCAATCAAAAGTGTGTAAAGATCTGTCTTCTATATATCTCATTTCTCTTAGTTCTAGTTATTTCGTATATAAATTGATTGGGTAAATCATAAATCCAACCGATTAAAACTTGGTTTTTCCTGATCTCTTTGTTTATGTTTTTTGAACAGAAAATTATCAAAGAAAAATGGCAGATTCTGAGAAAGAACATGTTGGAGAATCATCAATGTGCCAAAAAGGATTAGAAAGGGAAAGGCAATGCCACAGCCTCACCGTGGCACAAATTCATCAACTTGAAGCGTAAGATCAATTTTTTTTATTAAAAATAAAGAACTTGAACATTCATATATGTTTAATTTTTTTGCTTGTTTGTTAAAGAGATGATGTTATTTTCTAAGAGGCATGAGTGAAGAAATCAAAATTAAATAGTGATATAATAATTAATTTTCTATATTTGTTTTTTGTGCATCAATTTATGTTTAATTGTTGTTAATTTCATGTGTTTATTTTTCCTTTTATGCGGGCTTGACTAATTTAGATTCATTTTAAAAAGTTCCACTTTAGGGTTCCACTAATCTTGATTTACATAAAAAAAAATCAACTTCAAGTCCCATGTAACCTAGATTTGCGTTGGAAAATTTCACTTTAGAGCCCGAGTAATTTAGACTAGTGTTGGAAAGTATCACTTTTGGGATAAAATGTTCCCTACAATAGGTGACAACTGACAACTCCAAGTCCAGGACACGAACACTTGCACGAGACTTCTTATTTAAGGATAAATGAGTACTTAGCTCTCATCAATCCTTGATGAGTATCTGGTACCTTCTCTAATGTATGACTAATCTAAATTTCCTTTTTGAGGTAAAACGTTCTCTACCAAGGATACCATTAATTTTGACACTCAAATTTGAGATCCCAGTGAATGATAGAGAATTAATTATCAACTAACCATATCTTTTTGATGATACATAAAGTCTTTTTCATTCTTTTCAGTTTTAGGTTTGTTTCTTTAAAAAGTGACTCATGATCATTGCTCTTTTTTGTAAATTTTGAAATGAAGATTCTTCAATGAATGTTCGCATCCAAATGAAAATCAACGAAATCAACTGGGTAGGAAAATAGGGCTTGACCCTAAGCAAATCATGATTTGGTATCAAAACAAAATGACTCAGACAGAGGTAATATTAATTCATTTGTCCTTCTTCTATAAATGTAGTTATACTTAATTGATGACTTATTGTTGTTGTTATCATTATTATTATTGTTGTTCTTGTTCTTGTTATGCAATAATTAGAAATGAATGACTAATTAAAAGTAAGGGAGACTCCATGGTGTGGCCAGTGCATCTCTTTTGTTAGTCCCCAAAATTTCATCTTCAAACTTGCTTACGTTGTTCGAATGTGTTGTTTAATACAACAATTTATTCTTCTACTAAGAATTACTACATTTACTTCCTTATTTTATTTTTCTTCCCTCCATTTACAATCAACTCTATTATTGACGATTTGACTTTTTCATAAAGAAAGTAAAAAAAAAAAATGGTTTTACAACTAGGAACTAATGATTTTCCTTTTATGAATTCTTTGACTAATTAAAGAAATCTTGGATTATTAAATGTGTGGTTTGAACTAAGTCCAAGATAGTCAAAAAGGTTTGAATAAACAATGATCGGGTTAATGAATTATTTGGGATGAGGGGGGGCTTAAAATAGATCACAATCCAATATTCCAACTCTAACGAAAATTTACTATTTTTTTGTTTGTTTTGTTGTTATTTGTTTATTACCAAACACATTAGTAATTTTTTTTTTATCATGATCATATTTAATATCTCTTTTTTAGCTAATTAATTAATATTTTGAAAAGAATCATTTTACACCTTATCTACTTTAAAGACATGGTTGATCTGTCTTTATTTCCCAGTCTAGTCAGGATGGTTTGAATAAACAAATGAGTGGGTTAAAGATTATTTGGGATGAGTTGGGTTAAAAATGAACCACAACCTATTTTCTAACTTTAACCATAATTTTATTTTCTTAGTTTTTTTTCTTGTTATTTCTTTACTAACAAAAAAAATCAATTAATTTGTTCTTTATGATTATATGTGATATCTCTTTTCTAGCTAATTCCTTAACGGATATTTTGAAAGGAATCATATATGCCTTATCTACGCTAAGACATGGTTGATTTGTCCTTATTGTTTACAACACTCTCAAGCATTTTTGTCACTCAATTTACCATCAGTGAAAGGTTTTCTAAATCATGTAGTATTTATTGTTTATTCCTAATGAAATGGTATACAAGAACTCAATATGACGAATGGTGAACCTATAATCGTCCATGCAAAGTAAAATTCAAATAATAACTATATTTATGTACTTCTTCTTTTATATCAAATATTTCGCTTGATAAATTTCTCATTTTGATATTTCAATACACAGTTTATATTTGAATATGTGTAAACTTAGTTATTACTGTAGATATTTCATGTCTAAACAATTATGGCTCGTCTTTGAGAAATGTAGTCTCCTTCTAAAGTATATAAATATCAAGAAGTTCTCGCTAAATAAATTTAGCATCTTGTACAAGTTAACAAAAATACGATTAATATATGTTTTCTTTAGAATTCCTAGTAGATCATATCAATTTCACGTACATAAAATTCACAAGGGGCTAGTAAGAACAACATAAAAGATTTTTACGTTGATATAACTTGCAGATAAGTTTAATAAAATAGTATATGATACAAATTCCATCAAATAATATATGACGATAATGATATGATGATGATGTGATATGATTACTTAGTATAGTAAGTAACTTAAGAATTGTTTTTTTGTTTTGCAGAACGAATTGAATATCATCCCAAGTGTTCTTGAAAGGTCTTCTGTGATGGGTTCAAATTTTGCACCAAAAAAATCCACTCTCGGATCTCCATCAAATTCATCTAATGAAAGTTTGTTGAGACAAAATATATGTGGATCTCTCAATGCATATCATCCTTCTTTTCATCAAACTAATAATACTAATGTTAGAGAACATACAATAAATACTAATAATATCCCAATAATTTCCTCATCACTACAAGAAAATTATGAATTTCATCATGATAATAGGGACAAACCATCTATTTTTGAGATTGGTGTTGCAGCTATGAATGAAATGGTTGAACTTTTGAAATTGAATAATCCAATTTGGATCGAATCACCATGTTATGAGGGGTGTTTTATTCATCGTGAGGTTCATGACAAGTTATTTCCAAATCAATATCGACCTTCTAAATCACCGACTACTCGATTTGAATCATCGAAGGTTTGTGGAGTTGTGCCAATGAATGCAATTGAGTTGATTCAAAATTTTCTTGATCCGGTAAGTTTCTTGAACGTTTTCATGTTATAATTGTTCACCCCACGATTGGTACCTATTATTTGTTTTGGACCTAGGTTGATATAGCTCTCTCTCATGTGTTTAAAAGGGTAAACAATGTGTGCGCTAACAACTTTTTGGATAGATTTATTGGAAGTAGCCAATGATTTATAATTTGGTATAAACTAAAAGCTTTTGATGTACCAAGCTAGAATCATGACTTTCAAACTTGGGAAACTGAGAGATCGAAGATACTAGTACGACTTCTTATGTTTTAATGACTTTTGAATTTTATCGTTATTTTAATTGACTTAGAATTTCTGACTGTTTTTAAATTGGCCATTTTGTTTTAATTTTCTTCCATAATATAATTAATAAAGACGAGTTCAAATAGATTGACAAATATGGACAATGAGTGTTTATATAGGAGTTTTAGGGCTAACCAAAAGAAAAATAAGTTAATTACATGAGTTTCAAGCAGAAATTTGGATTAACAATCCGTTTATTTTGTTTTATATGACTCTGATTTGTTGAATCTATTTTGAAGCGTAACTATTGCTCTTATTTAATCAATAATCATATACTTAAAATGATTGATTTTGTATATGCAGATTAAATGGATGAACATGTTTCCTACTATTGTCACAAAAGCTAGGACTATTGAAGTACTTGATTCGGGAAATATGGGAGGCTCTATACAATTGGTAAAATTATATTCGTTCATCTTTATATCTTTTTTCCTAAATATTAAACAAATATTAATTTTTATTCATAAAAATAAACTAATTTTTTCTTGGTTCTTGAAAATAGATGTATGAAAAGTTGCATATTCTATCTCCTCTGTTGGAAGCTAGGGATTATTTCTTTATACGTTATTGTAGAAAACTTGATCAAACAACATGGATTATGGTGGATGTTTCATATGATTTAATCAAAGAGATTCAAAGTGGTGAACCTTCTCATGCTTGGAAGTTTCCTTCTGGTTGTGCAATTCGAGATATGGACAATGGTGAAAGTATGGTAAGAATCATCTACTTTCTTTGTTGTACGCAACTTTACCTTGTATTTCTATAAGAGTTTGTTTGTTTCAACAACCTTATAAGTTGTATTTTTGGATTGCATTAGATTCAATACATTATTTTTAATCTTAATTTAATAGTGTTGAACCTAGCTCACATTATGTTATTCATGCCTAAGAAGTTGAAATACAAACAAGAGTGGATGAATTATTTTCTCCTTATATGATATTACAGAATCTTCATCTTATAAACCATTACTAAAAAATACATTTTTTCAACGTACGTTCCTATCATAAATGTTTCCAATGGTCAAGCTAAATATATATACTTTTTTGCTTTCTTGATTGTTTTTTTCCTTGTAGGTTACTTGGATTGAACATGTTCAAGTAGATGAAAAAATTCAGGTTCATCATATCTTTAGAAACTTGTTGATTGGTTATGAAACATATGGAGCTAAAAGATGGATCATTACACTTCAAAGAATGTCTGAGAGATACAATGTTGAAGTGGGTGCAACATGTTTTACTAGGGATGATCTCAAAGGAGGTTATGTTTTATGTACCTTTACTTTATATATTTACAGTCTTTTGGATTTAAATTTATATGATAAGATAAGGATTTATGTAAAAAAAAAGTTAGTCACCTCAAGGAGATTTTGATTAAGGAAAGAAAATCTTGATGGGGTCCAAATCCATCCTCTTTTCTTTGTTTGTTTTAAACATAACATTTTTTTAAAAAAAGTTTTCTTTTTCTATAAATGTGGCTTGACGTGAAAGTTTTATTATTTTTTCTTTTTGAAAATATAAGTTATTTATCGTTGTTTGACTAAAGAAAATGGTAGTTTTCTAAAGTGGCTGAAAATGACCACTTCTATTATATTTTGGCATAAGTCATTTTCTTTTCAATTATCTCAATTCTTAAATCAAAACATGTCCTATTGAAGTTCTCGAGAAATTTTTTCCTACTAAAGGAGGTAGGAAAAATGATCACTTGTCTTTTATTTTGGGAGAAGCCATTTTCCTTTACACTCATCTCAACTTTAACATTATATCAATGCTTAAACGTCACTCATACACTATTATCGTCTTTAACACTCGAAGATCTAATCAAAACAGTATATAATTTGATAATATTATTATCAATAGGATCAATCTTAAATAATTTTTTCTAAATATTTTTCCAAAAATAAATTATTCTCTCAAAAATGTTTTTATCACACACTTATTTGATAAGTCAATATTCATTTATCTTTTTTTTAATTTTTTATTTTGTATTTTTCAGTGGTTAATGATCCAGAAGGTCTCGACAATGTAATGCAAATATCTCTAAGGATGGTGAAGAGGTTTTGTGAAATCTTAAGCATGACAGGAAATTTAGTTTATCCAACTTCATCACAGTTGAACAGTGAAGATAGAATATTGATAAGAAAAAATGAAGAATTTACCCAAAAAAAAGGCTTCATTGTCACTTCTTCTACTTCCATATGGCTTCCTCATTCATTCCAAACTGTTTTTAATTTTCTCAATGATGATAATACAAGGTGTCAGGTATGTTTGGACATCTTTATAGTGACGTGGTTTGTTTAAATGTTTATTTAGTTGTTATATTGAAATGATGATATTGATATCGGTATTAAGGAAAACTTATATGTTATACTTGAATGTTGTTATATATAGGTTTGATTGTATGTATATTTTCTCTGAAGATTCAACTTTTAATGCATTGAATCAAACACATGATAAAAAATAAATTTTATGTTATCAATTCTTGTACAACTTGTTTTTTAAACCAAACAAACCCTAAACTACACTTATAAAAAGTAAGAGAATCTGAACTCATAATTTTAAAAGTAAAATGAGTTATTTGTTAAGAATCTTCGAAACCATTAAGTAATAGTCCTGAATTAGACTAATCTACTAATACTCATACTCAACTATTATATTATGTTATCTACATGTTTATCTCTTGACATTCATTTTACATAACTTTTTTTATTTTTAGTTTTATTATATGATCTTTAAATAATCATCTCATGAACTAACTTAAATGATCAAAATGGTCCTTCATGTATGAGACTTGTTTTATGTTGATCCTTAATATATTACACATGATCCATATGGTCCTTAATGTATTATAAAAAGAGATCATTTTGGTCCTAACCCAAAAAACTAACTGAAAACGTTAAAAAGATGTTAAACTTTTAACTGTGGGTCCCACAATTGGTGGGCCCCTTCTTCCTCCATCTTTCCTGCTCATTTCTTTTCCTTCATCTTCTTCTTTTGCCATTTCTTCTGCAAAAAACTATCCCCACCAAAAAAGAACCAAAACCAAAAGAAATATAGCAAACAAAAGGCAAATAGTTCTGGGTGAAGAACAAATCAATCCTTTCTGGGTTCAAATTGAGAAGGACCCAAAGTGTGTAACAAGTCAAACTGGTAAATATAGCAAACAAAAGGCAAATAGTTCATTGTAATCAAAACAAAATTGATCTTCGTTTTCTCTTTTTGTCTCTTCAGAATTAGGTAGGACTTAGCAGATCTTTGTTAGGTAGAAAACAGGGCAAAAATCTCGTTTTTATCGCTGCAAATATGAACGTCAGACCATCTGGTTTCAGTAAGTTTTTGAATCCCACATCAATTACGTTTTTTTTTTATGTATTTAGTATATTGATTTGCTTGTTTTCTAATTTTGTTTTCACTTTGATGTTGTAGACAATGCACCAGTGACAAGGGCATTGGTAATTGCGTGTACTATCTTCACCATCATATTTGGTGTTCGTGGCCGTGGAAATCAGCTAGGACGGTCTTATCAGGTAGTTCTACTTTCTGGGTTTCTCTTGGTTTTGGTTCTTTTTTAGTGGGGATAGGTTTTTGCAGAAGAAATGGCAAAAGAAGAAGATGAAGGAGAAGAAATGAGCAAGAAAGATGGAGGAAGAAGGGGCCCACCAATTGTGGGACCCACAGTTAAAAGTTTAACATCTTTTTAACGTTTTCAGTTAGTTTTTAGGGTTAGGACCAAAATGATCTCTTTTTATAATACATTAAGGACCATATGGATCATGTGTAATATATTAAGGATCAACATAAAACAAGTCTCATACATGAAGAACCATTTTGATCATTTTCTCTAATTTTGTTTATCATTTTTTAATGATTTTATTTATCATTTGATTTTGATTTCAATTTTTATTTTTAGTGGGATGTTTTGACCGTTGGGAATAATGTGATTGAGTTAGCTCGAATAAATACAGGAAGTATTCCAGGAAACAATATTACAATCATTCAGGTATTTGTCAACTTATTTATTAATTTGTTATTTTCTGCTTGAATTATCAAATAATTGTATTTCACTATTTCTCAATAATCAAATAAACTAACTTATATAAGGATTTATCTATGAAATTTGTCATTGAACTATTTCCAATAGGATGCAGCAAACAAGATTCTTTGATAATATGTTAGTAGATGGGAATAGTGATGACTTTTTTGTTGTTAAGCGGTAAAAAATTATCTTTCACTAATTCTTATTTTTTTAGTTCTTACACTAACATTTCTTCAATTGTTGTAATGTATATGCAGCCTTATGTATCAAAAGAGAACAACATCTTAGTTCTTCAAGAGTCAAGCATTGATGAAATTGGAGCATTTTTAATCTATGCACTCATAGATGCACCAACAGTCAATTTAATTATCAATGGAGGTGATGCTAAAAAAGTTACCACTTTGCCTTCAGGTTTCATCATAAGTCCTTATGGTCGCTACTCCTTGGGCAAAGACAATAATGGAAATGCACAAAATGGTTCAATTTTGACAATAGCTTTTCAAATATTAATTATTGGTCATCCCAATGATAATTCAATCTCTCAGAAGGAACAAAAGAGTGCAGTGACTTCGGTTCATACCCTTTTGAGCTCTACAGTTTTAAAAATCAAGACAATATTAGATTGCTCTGATTATGGATTATAATGGTTTAGTTTCGTACTGTAAGGATGATAGTTCTTCTTCTTGTGTCATATGATATTTTCAAGACAGTGAGATATGTTATTGAAATTATATCTTATATTGATAGACTAAATGTGAGATTTCTCTTTTGTTTCGTAACTTAATTTAGCCTGTTTTGACAAATTATCAAAAATATTCTCTGTATTTTGATAAGTACTTTTTGTTCATTATGTTTGTTCTTTGTCATGTACAAATTTCACGCCTTTCTGATTTTGCAAGTCAAATCTAGTGTAGTAATAATATATATAGCATTCATGATTGGATGCACTTATACATAAGAATTTAATAATGTGGTCAGCTGCCATCATGCTTTTAATGCTATTTATTCTTTTTCAAAATATCTAACTTGTATCCTTCATTGACATACTTCAACTTCCTCCGCCTCCGCCTCCGCCTCCTCCCCTTCTATGTTTTGTTATAGTAGGCACAATAGTATTTGCTTTTTTGCACATTACAATCAATTTGTGTCCTTGGAATTGAAATTAAATGTATATTTTTTTCGATTTATTATCAAAAAACAGGTCATTAATACAACACAACTTTGTAATTACTTGGCGACACCATCACCCAAAGTACAAAAAAGCCTAACAAATTATACAATTTTTGATGCTAACTATGTACCCAAAAAAACTCATCTTACAAAAACACTAGCTTTGCTATACTTCGACCTAAGAATGGGCATTTGGTGCTTGTCAAGTTGAAGTTGGTCTTCACTATAAGATGTTGGAAGGAATTGATTCAACTCCTCGTCGTTGCTTGATGAGAATTTAGCAAGAAAATTATTTACTTGGTTTCCCTCTTTAGTAATACTAAGTAATTTGGATTCCATCCCTCTTCTTGTAGTAAATGATGTCGTCCACAATTTGCTTAAGATTCAGGTTGGAAGCGTCCTTCTTTTACCATGTTCGTTTTCTAAATTAAAATTTGTATGCCCATTATTTGAGACCACCAATTCACTCCGTCTTATTGCTACTACTACAATGTATTGAAAAGGAGAATGTGTTGATCTCACGACCTAAAGTATCCCCTAGGTGTTTATAGGACCCCAACCGTCCCTACACAGGACGCTTAGCATATATCATACAGGATAATAGAAGTAAAGAGTTCAAAATCATGGTTTTATATCATAAAGGAGTTTAACAAAGTACAAGTCTAATCATAAGTCTTAGTAAGCCATCTATTACATCATAAGGAAAGTGATTGGGACGTATCCCTACATCACATACAAATCTGAAAACTAAAGAAAGACATGACCAAGTAAAAGTATCTCGGTCCTCAAAACATGAGGATTCACCAATCTTCAATGTCAAAGAAATCAACTAGCCACAAGTATAGGAGGTAGGAGCGTCAGATCCTGCATTAGTGAAACAATGTAGGCACAAGTATGCATTAGTACATGGAATGTACTTAGTATTGGACAATATGCATCAAATAGACATGGTAGCATGAATGGCTTAAACCATGTAGTGCATGACCAACATTTGAGCATTTAAAATCTTAAAGAAGAAAAGGCATATACAACATGAAATATAGTTATTGCATTTAAAATAAGAGACATAAGAAAGCTTTAAAGAAACATAGTCATTTTTATGGGATCTTAGCTTTAATCGACAATAAGACAATGCAAACTATATCATGGAATCCGGTATATTCCTCATGCCGAAAGAAGGGGATTCTACTTGCCAAGTTATAATCCGTACATATGATATTTCCAAAGTGGATCCACTAGCTAGGTCATTTAAGACAATCCTACGGAGGTACGTAGTTTGAGACTAGAGGTTGCTACTGGAGACTACCCTATTTGAGCCTCCACCTCAAAGAACTCTTGGTGCTAAGTTTAAATCCCAACGAAATAGAAAAAAAGTCAAATATTAATGTAACATAGAAAAGGCAATGGTCAATACCAATCAACACTTTTGAGATCAAAACATACAATAGCTCCTTAAACACAATTCAACAAGGATGAGAAAACTTTTTCACCAATGTGAATCCATATGTGAGAAATACCTTTCACAATCATGATCACAATAGCATGTGAGAAAACCCTTCGTAATAACATTGATATTTCCCTTTCAAAGCATCCCAAAATCATTTACAATAACTTCATAAATTCATGAATTCATAGTTAATAGGTTTATGGATTCATCATAGGTTCATAGTTGAAAATCATAATTTAGGCATGGTCAATATAATTTTAACTAAACATCATTATTAACATTGAATCATGCATTAGAAGACTTAATCAACAACAATAAATCTTAATTGGATGAAACCCACAAAGATTGAATTGAAACCTTAACTTGATCAATTAAATTGAAATTGAAAACATTGGGGACCCCATGAAGGAATGGACTAAATGGGTGAATACCCACATATCTTGCTACTCAAATCCCAAGATGAATGGTGAATTGAAGACTTGAAGCTCCTTCTTCTTCTTGCTTAGGTTGAGAGGAAATTGGGGAGTGAATTTGGTTAAGTTTTGGGGAATTAGGAAAATGGGTTTGAAATGGATAGTTTTAGGAATTAAATCTTTATATAGGGCTTACGTTAGAAGATAAAACGACATAGTATTAGTTTAAAATAATTAGGGAAAAGACCCAAAAGCCTTTTTAAAATAACTGTCAAAGTCCTTCTACGGTTTGGACCAACGGTCCGTAGAAAGGTTCAGAACCATAATTTTAGACCAACTTTAGAAGAGAGCTGTCTATGGCTCGTAGGTCTTCCAATGGTCCGTAGACACGAGTAGAAGAAACTAACTTGACCCCTTAAAATTCACTAAGTTATGGACCTACATGCGAGACCCCATTTACGACTCGGAGATCAATCGACAACCCGTCTTGGTGGATCATAGAAAGAGGTACTAGGACTTGATTTTAAAATTTATTTTTCCCCTTTTCTACGAGACTGGTCTACAACCCGTAGAAAGTGCTAGGGGCGTAGACTGGTCTCGTAGACCTGAACCTGGTGTTGCTATTTAATGCAGTCCTTCCCCTTTGAGATCTGAGGTGTTATATTATCTGCCCCTTGGGAATATTCGTCCTCGAATGGAACTCAAGGCAATACAAGGAGGATAGGAGAAGAGATGTAATAGCCCAACATGAATGCAACTCCATCAAATGGCACATAATCAAGGAGGAACGTCAACTCCAAGCTAAAACATATTTAAACATCATTTCATAGGGCACACATGCAAATTATGCTCAATTGCACATAATTATGAAGAAATCAATTAAGCTAATTCAAAATCTCAAAATCAATTTTTTCATGAGCATACATGCATTAGAAAACTTGAGAATGAAAAATACACATGAATCCAAAAGAATGAACCATGGAGAGATAAATACCTCAACCAAGATTAGGATTGGAGGGAAAGAGATGGCGATAACATGACATCATATCGGCCTCAGCCTCCCAAGTATCACCCTCAACCCTTTGCTTCCTCCACAACACTTTCACGGATGACACTTCCTTATTCCTTAACTTTTTAACTTGCCGGTCGAAAATATCAACCGGAACTTCTTCATAAGAAAGGATCTCCTTTATATCAAGACTCTCCAATGGTACAACAAATGTCGGATCACCAACACATTTCTTCAACAAAGAGACATGAAAAATCGAATGTACAAATGCTAAGTCATTAGGCAAATCAAGTCTGTAAACAATATTTTCAATATGCCTTAAAATATGATATTGGCCCACATAACAGGGACTAAGTTTCTCTTTCTTTCCAAATCTCATTACGTCCTTCATGGGTGAAATTTTGCAAGTTGACCCAATCATCAACATCAAATTCTATATCTCTTCATATAAAATCGACATAGGACTTTTTTCCACTTTGAGCCATTTTCAAAGTTTCTCTAATAAGTTGAACCTTCTCCATAGTATCATGTACGAATTCATAACCAATCAAAGCAATCTTACAAACTTTAAACCAACGTATAGGATATCTACACCTCCTACCATAATGAGCATCAAATGGAGCCATACCAATGCTTGAATGATAGCTATTATTATAAGCAAAATCAATCAAAGGCAAATGATCAACCTAATTACCCTTGAAGTCAATCACACAAGATCTCAACATATCTTCTAAAGTTTAAATAGTACACTCCGCTTGCCCAATAGTTTAAGGATAAAAGACCGTACTAGGATTGAAACGAGTACCAAGACCTTTCTTGAAAGACTTCCAAAATTGAGAAGTAAATTGGGTACCATAATCACAGATAATGGATAGGGGCACTCCATGCAACCTAACAATCTCCCTTAGATATAACTTAGCATAGTCTTCCGACGAATAAGAACCCTTGACGGGAATTATATGATCCAACTTCATCATATGATCTATAATGACCCAAATCGAGTCATATTGCTGACAGGTGTGGGGTAAACCAACAAGAAATACCATATTCGAATCTTCCTACTTCCAAATAGGTATACTAATATCTTGGGACAAACATCCTAGTTTTGGTGCTCAACTTTTACTTATAGATAGTTAGGACATTTACCCACAAATTCCACAATATCTTTCTTCATCCCATTCCATCAATAGACCTTCAGCAATTCACGGTTCATCTTGGTGGCTCTCGAGTGAATAGAATATCGAGAACGAACTATGGCTTCCGATAAAATTTTCTCCCTCAGATCATCAACATTAGGAACACACAAATGAGCTTGATATCGAAGCATACCATCTCCCCTTGGAAAAGCCTCAGTGGACTTTTTAAGCACCGCTTCCTTCAACTCAACCAAAATCAGATCAAGACCTTTCTTGGCTTTCACATCCGACACAAAGGACGATCATGAACCATTGTGAACAATGACACCACCTTTATTATAATCAACCAACCGAACACCCAATCGGGTTAATCTATGAACATTAAGAACCAAATCCTTCTTATCATCCTCAACATGAGCAGCACTACCCATTGAAAGTCGACTAAGAGTATTCGCCACCACATTCACTTTGCCGGGGTGATAGAGGACTATCATGTCGTAATCCTTTAGAAACTCAAGCCACCTCCTTTGGCGAATATTTATGTCCTTTTTCTTGAACACATATTGTAAACTTTTTTGGTTTGTAAAAACATCAACATGAATACCGAACAAATAATGCCTCTAAATCTCTAAGGAAAAACAACCACCGCTAGTTCCAAATCATGGGTAGGATAATTCTTTTCATGAATATTAAGTTTCCTTGAAGAATAATAAATAACCTTCCCTTTTTGCATAAGAACACACTCTAGTCCAATCGTTGAAGCATCTCAATAAACCACAAACCCATTGGACCCATCCGGTAAAGTCAACACTAGAGCAGAGGTTAGTCTATATTTCAACTCCTGAAAACTCTCCTCACAAGCTTCCAAACATAAATACTTAACATTCTTTTGGGTCAATGTCGTCAATGGAGAGGCAATAAAAAAATCTTTCCATAAACCTTCTATAATAACCAACCAAACCCAAGAAACTTGGAATACTTGAAGGGGATAGAGGTCTAGGCCAATTTTTAACCACTTTTGTCTTCTTAGGATCTACCTCAATAACCTTAGCGGAAACAATGTGACAAAGAAAAGCCACAGATCTCAACCAAAACTTACATTTACTAAACTTTGCAAATAGATGTTGGCCCTTGAGGACTTGCAATACAATCCTCAATATATTGGCATGCTCATATTCACTCCTTGAGTAAATCAAGATGTTGTCAATAAACCCAATCATAAACATATCAATGTATTTTCTATACACTTTATTCATTAAGTCCAGGAACATGGTAGGAGCATTAGTCAAACCAAATGACATCACCGAAAACTCATAATGACCATACCAAGTTTGAAAAGCCATCTTCAGAATGTCCTCTTCCTTCACCCTCAATTGGTGATAACCCGACTGGAGGTCAATCTTAGAGAAGTAACTCGCACCTTGGAGTTGATCAACCAAATAATTTATCCTTGGAAGAGGATACTTATTGTTAATGGTAACCTTCTTCAATTGTTGGTAGTTGATACACATGCGAAGTAAACCATCTTTCTTACAGACAAACAAAATTGGAGCACCCCATGGAGAGATACTAGGTCGGATGAAACCCTTATCCAACAAATCCTTTAATTGTTCTTTGATAACGCTCAACTACACTTCATCCAATTCAAAGTGTAGGCGGTCGCAATCAAATATAAACCCAACGAAGAGTTGGGGTTGATCCCACATGGAGTGATACGAAATGGAATTCAATTACAAAGTAAAGGCGTGTTCTAGTCGTTTGTGGAAGTAAACATTATCGAAAAAAGATAGAGTAAATTGAAGCGGCATACAACTAGTGTCAAATGGGGGCATTAGAGTGACTATTTACAATTACAAAAACAAGGGAGTAATCAAGTAGATTAGGATTCTCGGGGATGTGATCGATTAAATGCTAATTTCCCTATATGGGTGATAATAATTTACTAAAAGACATTCAATCTTTGTGGGTAGGCTAGGCTTTAGATGTAATAGCCATCTCTCGATCAACTACCACAATTCAGGCGAGTTCTCTCGAACATCGACAAGCATAACAATATGAACAACCCAAAACATCAATTACTCTACTCTCTCGAGCTAGATTGGTAAGATCGAATTCAGATTCACTTTCTCAAGCTGAATCAACAATAACCCAATCGGTATAATCAATAATTGATAGTCTTAATTATGAAACCTCTTTCTCAAGCAAGCCTAGAATACTAAGTTAGAACTTAATTTGAGCCTACAATTCATGAATTAAAACACAACTACCAATCAAACTCACTTCAAATCAACATATAAATAAGTAAATACTAACATCCATAAGCTAATTAGAACATTTAATCACATGATCACACCCCTAAGAATGGGGATTTTAGCCACATATCATAAAAAGCAAGAAAATATTACCAACCATATTCTCCATTAGTTGGGTAACAAAATTCAAGTCTTCACAATGCTTGGAATCAAGTTAAAATCAAAACCCAATTCAAAATTCCACTAAAAAAATACTAAGAATAGTATTTGGATAAAAAACCCATAGTTAGAATGTGTAGGAACTTTCGGAATTGGAAGCTCTAAAAAAAACTCTCTCTTTCATCTTTTAAATATTGCACTTATACTTTTCTAGATTTTTAGCTTCAAGACAAATCGGCGGAGTAAGTCGTGTGTTGCCGAACAGGTCGACGACACGCTGAGTGAGCTTTTCCATCACTGTTTTGGCCTGCATTTTTATTACTTCCTTATTGGAACTTTAGGCGATTAGAATTGCCATTGCCGATCCATTTGGCGCTGCGCCGAGGTGCACTTTTCATCACCGAGTTGGCTTTTTCCAGGGCTGGCCTTCTGAAACTTTTAGCGAGCTGAAGAATCACTTTGGTGGTTTGCCGAGTGTTCTTGGTGATCCTCAGCCATGCTTTTCTTCAACTTTTTTAGCTTTTTCGCTCCTCTTTGTCTGGTAATGTCCTTGCCTTGCTCTTTTGCCTTCATTGCTGGAAATTATCATTTTAACATCAGTTTAGAGCATAAAGTAGGCATTGAGGAAAATAAAACTATGAGAATTAATCCCCAAATGTGTCGAAATCCCCAACTCATCATTCTTTCAATTCCTTAGGTTCTGTTGGAGCCATACGTAGGGAGGAATAAAGGTAGGTTACGTATTTAAGAGAAGTTCAATACCAAAGTCTATTTCCCTTTCGAGAAGAACACATGGTAAATCATCGAGAAACACTTTTGAAAACTCATTTACAATAGGGACCGACTAAAGAGTAGGGATTTCAGAATCTATATCCCTAACCCAAACGAGATGATACATGTAACCCTTAGAAATCATTCTTCTAGCTTTAAGACAAGAAACAAACTAACCCTTAGGCATAGAATTTCCCATTTCCACTATAGGACGAGCTCATTTGGAAATCAAAACTTGACCACTCGCATTCTATAATCAATAGAAGCATAACAAGAATGGAGCCAATCCATACTAAGAATAACATCGAAACAAACATATCAAGCTCTACAAGATCAACATAACTGACTCTATAGGATAAGGAGACGGTAAAATTTCTATAGACTATCTTAGTCACCATAGATTAACCAATAGGTGTAGAGACAAAAAAAAGGTCTAGAAATACATCCAGAGAAACCATAAAACTCACAGACATATATGACATCACAAAAGACAAGGTAGCATCGGGATCAAGCAAAGAAGAAACATCCAGATGAAAGACTTTCAACATGCAGGTAACAACATTGGGAGAACCCTCTTGATCATGTTGAGTTTGAAATGCATAGAATCAGGTTTTCTTTAGAGCACTAGAACCCGAACCATTAGGTAGAGCTTTCCTACCATCTTTTCCCTTGTCTATTATAGATGGACAATCTCTGATTCAGTGACCACTTTTGTCACAACCAAAACAATTATCAATGCCCATCAAGCATTTTCCCACATAACTCTTGCCACACTTTTGGCATGCGAGAACCGAAGATCCATTTCCACCACTATTTCCTCATTGAGATTTAGGGTTAGACATCCTATCTTTGTTGAACTTAAGAGCAAGGGCATTGGAAGAACCTTGACCTTAAAACCTTTTTCGGAATGGAGAACGACCATGTCTACCGGACCATGAGTGTGAAAAGTCACCATCACCGGTCTTTGCCGTCTTTTCCTCCCTATACCTTTCCTTAAGCTTCTCCTCTTCAATTTGTTGAGTATGATCATAAGATGAGAAATTTCCATTTTCTTGATAAGCATGGCGGTACGAAATTCCTTAACCACCATTTCGGACACTCCCAAAACAAACTCCCTTATATTTGCTCTAGGATCGGCAAATATAGTAGGAGAATATCTAGAAAATTGTGTGAACTTCAAGGCATACTCCTTAACACTCATATTTCCTTGACGAAGTTTGATGAATTCAAGTACCTAGTCCTCCCTCATTTCAAGGGGAAAGAACCTATCAAGAAAACAAATCTTAAACTTTTCCCAATCAAGAGGACCCGCATCACTACTCTCTCTTCCTTCCAAAGGTTAAACCAAACTTGAGAAATAACCTTGCGTTGATAAGCAGCCAATTCCGCCTTTTCCTTTGGTGTCACTCCCATTATCATCAAAACCTTATATACCTCATCAATGAACTCTTGAGGATCTTCCTCCACCTTGGAACTATGAAACTCTGGGGGATTCATTCTAGCAAAGTCCCTCACTTTAGTTGTCATCGTACCCACATTTAGTTCACAGGGACCACAACCTCCCTATTGTCTTGAGCTGTCATGGCTTGAGCCAACACTTGAAAAACATCTTGAAACCCCGCATTAGTCACGTGTTCGGCCAAAGGGTCGGTTGGAACTTAAAGAGCTTGAGGGGCTTATAAATCCATATTCTCATTCATAATCCTCCTAAAATATGCTCTTTAAGGGGACATATACTAAAAATCATCATATAAGGATTAAGAGAGAGACATATAGAGTAACACTCTATTGCAGGACTTTAGAATGATGAAAGAAGTGGAATTTCCTAAACATCTTATAACCTCTTATTTATAAATATGACACACTTTACACTCATGAACAAGACTCTACTCGACGTGGCTTATGAGATATCCTAGGACCTTTCTAAACCTTGTCTTTTTAATACCAAGTTTGTCACGACCCAAAGTATTCCCTAGGGGTAACATGGTGTGTAAGACCCCAAGTATCCCTACATAAGCCACTTAGTAAACATCACACATGATAATAGAAGTAAAGAGTTCAAAATCATGGTTTCATATCATAAGGGAGTTTGACAAAGTGGAAGTCTAATCATAAATCTCAGTAAGCCATCTATTACATCATAAGGAAAGGGAATGGAACATAACCTATACATCACATACAAATTTGAAAACTAAAAAAAGAGATGAAAATTATTTTATTCCTCGGTACATGAGGACTCACCAATCTTTAATGCCAAAGAAATCAACTATCCACGTTTAGTCATTTTCACTTTATCGTAGTATCTTTATCATGTTAAGATTATATCATTGTTTAGATTTCCTAGTTCAGTTATGTATATATTGTTCAGCTTTATCCTATCCTGTATGCTAAGTACATTTCAAGTACTGATGCATACTCTGTGCTACATCTTCTCGTGATGTAGGTTCATGTCCTTAACATTCAGATCATGCATAGATCGGTTCCCGATCTCTAGTTCAGCAGTACCACTGGTGAGTCCTTATTATTCGAGGATGATAGACATGTTTTTGTTCATTTTCAGTCTTTTTAGTTTCAATTTTGCTAGAGTTAGCTGGGGGCATGTCCCAACATCTCTAGTCAGCTAGAGGCTTATTTCACACATAGTTAGATTCAGTTTTAGCTTGGAGTTTGATCTATTAGTTGTCATTAAAACTCACAGTTTATATATTCAAATAGTATTGGGTATTACCCATTTGAGTTTATATCGTTCTTTAAGCTTCCGTACATTATTTCTCATTTCAGTATATCTTTAAGTATGCTTATGATATGCAAACTCTGGGTTAGCTTGGGGCCACTCGTGATCCTAGGTCCTGTGTTTATGCCCTAGGGTAGCTTCGGGGTGTGAAAAAGTGTGGAAAGAAGCATGAGGGCAAGTGTTTAGCGGGTTCTAATGCTTGATTTGGGTGTGGTAAAATGGACCACAAGATAAGAGATTTTCCTTCAGTTGCTAAGAATGAAGGAGCTAATCGTGGAACAGCTCAACCTAATCCTTCATCCATTCCAAGTGGTTTGGGTTCAAATTCTCCCAAGTAAAACCGATTCTATACACTTCACACTCACCATGAGCAAGAAGGTTCTCCCGATGTAGTTACCGGTATGTTGAAAGTCTTCCAACTTGATATTTATGCTTTACTTGATCCCGTTGCTACCTTGTCTTTTGTGACGCCATATGTTGATATGATGTTTGATATTCTTCCAGATGTGTTGTTAGATCCTTTTTCTGTCTCTACTCCTGTTGGAGATTTTGTTCTGGCTAAGAGGGTGTATAGAAAGTTTCTCATTTCCTTGTACCATAGAGTTACTCTTGTTGATTTAGTAGAGCTTGATATGCTAGATTTTTGATGTAATTCTTGGTATGGATTGGTTAAACTCATGTTATGCTTCTATTGATTATAAAACTCGTGTAGTAATTTCAATTTCCAAATGATCCCGTCTTTGAGCGGAAATGGGGAAATTCTATGCCTAAGGGTCAGTTTGTCTCCTGTCTTAAAGCTAGAAAGATGATTGCTAAGGGTTGCATATACCATCTAGTTAGGGTGAGGGATATAGATTTCCAACCCTTACTTTTGAGTCGGTCCGCGTTGTTAATGAGTTTCCGGATGTGTTCCCCGATGATCTACTAGGTATTTCTCCTAAAAGGGAAATAGACTTTGGTATTGACCTTCTCCCAAATACACAACCTATTTCTATTCCTCCTTACTGAATGAATCCGATGGAACTTAAGGAATTGAAAGAACAATTGTAAGATTTGTTGGATAAGGGTTTCATCCGACCGAGTATCTCTCCATAGGGTGCTCCAGTGTTGTTTGTTAGAAAGAAGGATGGTTCTCTCTGAATGTGTATATACTACCGGAAATTTAATAAGGTTACCGTTAAGAATAAGTATCCTCTCCCAAGAATAGATGATTTGTTTGACCAACTTCAAGGAACTAATTACTTCTCCAAGATTGACTTGCAGTCGGGTTATCACCAATTGAGGGTGAAGGAAGATGATATTTTGAAAATGTCTTTAAGAACCCGATACAGACATTTTGAGTTTTTGGTTTTCTTTTGGGTTGACTAACGCTCTAGCCGCTTTTATGGATTTGATGAATAAGGTGTTTAGACAATACTTTGACATGTTTGTAATTGTGTTCATTGATGATATATTGATTTATTTGATGAGTGAGGATCATCACATCAACCATTTGAGGATTGTGTTGAAAATTCTCAAGGACCAACACCTCTTTGCAAAGTTTATCAAATGTGAGTTTTGGCTAAGGTCAGTGGCTTTTCTTGGTCACATTATTTCAAGTAGGGGTATTGAGGTAGATCCTAAGAAGACTGATGCGGTCAAGAGTTGGCCTAGAACTTTATACCCTTCAAATATTAGGAGTTTCTTTGGTTTGTCTGGTTATTAAAGAATGTTTGTTGATGGGTTTTCTTCTATTGCTTCTCCATTGAAAGAATTGATCCAAAAGAAGGCTAAGTTCATATGGTCCAAATCATGTTAAAAGAGTTTTCAGGAATTGAAGGATAGACTTACTTCCACTCCGGTGTTGATTTTACCAGAAGGGACTGATGATTTTGTTGTTTATTGTGATGCCTAGAGAATTGGGCTAGGATGTGTGCTTATGCAAAATGGAAAAATTATTGTCTATGCTTCAAGGCAACTTAAAATTCATGAGAAGAATTATCCTACCCATGACCTTGAGCTAGCGGTGGTTCTTTTTTCATTAAAGATTTGGAGGCACTATTTGTATGGTGTTTATGTAGATGGTTTTACCGACCACAATAGTTTGCAATATGTGTTTAATTAGAAGGATCTAAATCTTCGCCAAACGAGTTGGCTTGAGTTATTGAAGAATCATGATATGAGTGTTCTCTATCGCCCCAATAAGGCTAATGTGGTGGTGGATGCTCTTAGTCGTTTGTCTATGGGTAGTGTTGCTCATATAGAAGGTGATAAAAAGGAGTTGGGTCGAGATGTTCATAGATTGGCCCGATTGGATGTTTAGTTAGTAGACTCTACTAATGGTGGTGTTATGGTTGACAATCGTCTTTTGTGGCAGATGTGAAAGCCAAGCAAGGTCTTGATTTGACTTTGGTTGAATTAAAGGAAGCGGTGCTTAAAAAGTCCGTAGAGGCTTTCTCCCAAGGGGGAAATGGTGTACTTAGATACGAACATCGTTTGTGTGTTCCTAACGTTGATTAATTGAGGGAACAAATCTTGTCAGAAGCCCATAGTTCTTGGTATTCCATTCACCTAGGAGCCACCAAGATGTACCATGATTTGCGGGAGATCTATTGGTGGAATGGGATAAAGAAGGATATTGCAGAGTTTGTGGCTAAATGTTCTAATTATCAATAAGTGAAAGTTAAGCATCTGAAATGGGGAGCTTTGTCCCAATAAATTAGCGTTCCTACTTGGAAGTGGGAAGACTTGAATATGGACTTTGTTGTTTGTTTGCCTCGCACTCGACGACAACATGACTCGATTTGGGTTATTCTAGATCGAATGATGAAACCATCTCATTTCATTCCCATCAAGGTTTCTTTTTTAGCGGAGGACAATGCTAAGTTGTACTTGAGGGAAATGGTAAAATTACAAGGAGTGCCTTTATCAATTATCTCAGATCGTGGTACTCAATTCACTTTGAAGTTTTGGAGATCTTTCCAAAAGGGTCTTGGTACTTGTCTTAATCTTAGTACGACCTTTCATCCGCAAATCAATGGTCAAGTGGAGCGTGCTATCCAAACTTTGGAAGATTTGTTAAGAGCATGTGTGATTAATTTCAAGGGTAATTGGGATGATCACTTTCCTTTGATTGAGTTTTCCTATAACAATAGTTATCACTCAAGTATTGGTATGGCTCCATTTGAGGTCTTGTATGGTAGGAGGTGTAGATCTCCTATAAGTTTGTTTGGAGTGGGTGAGGTTGCCCTAATTGGTCCCGAGGTGGTACATGATGCTATGGAGAAAGTTTGACTTATTAGAGAAAGGCTGAAAATGGCTCAAAGTCGACAAAAGTCGTATGTCGATGTTAGAAGAAGAGATCTTGAGTTTGATGTTTATGATTGGGTTTACTTTAAAATTTCACCCATGAGGGTGTAATGAGGTTTGGTAAGAAAATGAAGCTTAGTCCCCGTTATGTTGGCCCATATCAGAATTTGAGGCGTATTGGTAAGGTTTCTTATGAAGTTGAATTGCCTAATGAATTGGCGTTAGTGCATCTGGTTTTCCATGTCGCTATGTTGAACAAATATGTTGGTGATCCGACATCTATAGTTCCCTTGGAAGGTTTTGGAGTTAAGGAGAGTTTCCTATGAAGAAGTTCCGATTGAGATTTTAGACCGGCAAGTTAAGAAGTTGAGAAATAAAGAAGTTGCTTTCGTAAAAGTGTTGTGGAAAAATCAATCAGTTAAGGGTGCTACTTGGGAGGCAGAGGTCGATAAGATGTCCCGATATCCTCATCTCTTTCCTTCTACTCCTACTCTAGCTTGAGGTATTGAGTTCCTTATGATTTACTCTTTTGAGGTCACATGTCTTAGATATTCACATGACTTCCTCATTTATGCATATTGATGAAAAAGCTTAAGTTTTGAGAAAATGAGTCAACTTGATTGATTTCTACATATGTATGTGCATTTGAGTATGAGTTGCATATAGACTTCATGATAGGATGTTTTGAACGTGGTTTAGCTTGGAGTTGATGTTTCGTCCTCGGATATGTGCATATTATGTGAATGTATGCATGATGAGCTGCTAGTTTTGAGTTCTTTTCTTTCGTGTGATGTCTAGAATCCCATTAGAGGACGAATGTTCCCAAGGAGAGATAATGTAACACCTGGGAATCAAGAAACCTAGAAAAGGGAGGCAAGTGGGAGGTCACCTGCCCTCTACTGAGTCATGGAACCCTTCATGGAGCCCCTTACAGGCCGTGAAGGGCACTACGGCTCGTCGTGGGGCCTGTGGTGAAGTGGACAGTGTCCTCCCCAAGGAAGCCTGCTCTCACAAGCACCCAGATGGCTCGTGAGGAGCCAAACGGGTCGTGGTGGTGGTCATGAAGGGGAGCTAGAATCCCCCAACCCACTGGCTCAAGGTCACGACTGCCCAGACGGCTCGTGGACCCTGAGACAGCTTGTGTGAGCCTCCATCTGGAGGTTTGTGTTAGCTGTAAGTCAGGGGCAGTTGAGTCTTTTCCTAATTAATTAATTTTGATACTATGTCATTTTACCCACGCCTAGAACCCCTATATAAGTGATTTAAACCCCAAACTTAACCCATTCAAGTCATTCTCTTAAATTTCTAAAACAAGATCAAGTTCTACCTCTCCAAAATATTTCTCTCTCTAGAAAACTTGAAGAAGAAAGGTTCTATCAGGGTTTCAAGGCAAGTCCCCAATTTTACCATTGAAGGAAAGCTTTTGGTATTGAGGTATGATAGTTTTCATCCAAGGATTCCTTCCATTCATAGAGTTCCCAAATTCTCCTATTTTCAAATATTAGAAATCCCCAATTGAGTTAGGGTTTTTCTTCTATGTTATATGTTCTCTTGTTTATTGATTTAAATGATTGAATTATGATCTCTTATGCATGAATTGAGTTAATATAATGTTTTTATGATGACCCCTCATGAATCCATGTAATTCCCATGTTTTTCCAAGTTATGTTCATATAATGTGGGTTTGGGATTATGAAAGAAGAGTTTACGAAATCAATCATGAATTGATAGAATTACATGATTTTATGATGAATTCCAATAAGCCCATATCTAACCTATGTTTTCTAGATATTGATGTGTGGAAGTGGGTGGAACCATGAAAGGTGAATTATGGAATTATGCATGTTCTTATGAAATTTATGTAAATGTTTTAAGGATATTTTGAAACTGAAATATCAATGATGTTGTTGTTGTTGTTGAAAGGATTTCTCATATACACATGAAAGCATGATTGTGAAAGGTTTTCTCACATAATAAGGGTTCCTAAGGTTTAAAGGCTTTTCTCACCTAAAATAAACCAATGATTAAGGATATATGCTAATGTTGATGCAAGAGGCGATTACCCTAGCTATCTATTGAATGACAAGAGGCGATTACCCATGTCATGTGATGTAAGGACAAGAGGTGATTACCCATGTTCCTTTAAGAGCTAAGATTAATAGGATTAGGAACTATTCAATGAAAGTTAAGCTTTGTATCGAGTGGACAATTGATGATTACCCAAGTCCCATAAGCTATGTGCCAGCATAGGATTGCTTATATAGACATTACATAATGGATCCACAATAGCTAGAAGTTCATGGTCCTTACCTTGGCAAGTAGAACAACCCCTTTTCGGTGTGGGAGACACCGGATTTCATGTTGCTAGGTCACATGGTCTTATATGTCGGTGAAAGCTTCTTCCCACAAACAAGCAAAGTCATGATGAACCAAGGTTACCTCAAGGGGTATCGTAAGTATGTTTTAAGATGATGCTCACTTGTATTGATCACATTTTATGACTTATGATTTCTAACTCTCAAGATGCATGTTGATCATTGATTACTCATGAAAATGTCTCGTTTTAACATGTTTTTAATGTTTATATACATGGCTATCATACTTGGTACATATTTTGTACTAACGCATACTCTTGCCTACATTTCCCCAAATGTAGGGTCCGACAATTAGGGTTTTCAGTTTCGTGGCTAGAGGTTGATTTGAGAGATTCTGAGATTTGGTGAGTCCTCATGCTTCGAGGATGGATTTTCATTGTTTTCAGTTTTTCTTCTTACTTTCAGTTTTGGACATGATGTATGAACTAGGCCCAATTTCATTCTTATGTACTAGATGGCTAAAGAGACAAGTGTTTAGACTTCTGCTTTACTTTTATAAAACTTTTATACTTGAAATGTTGTTCTTTATCTCTTTTGTCATATTTCTTATGTTATGAATGCTAAGTGGCTTGTATGGGGCCTCTCGGGGTCCTATACGGAATGTTACGCCTAGGGGGTACCTTGGGTTGTGACAAAGTGCATAGAACTAGTTTTGCTTTAGAGCACATGAAACCGAACCACTAGGCAGATCTTGCCTACCATCCTTTCCCTTGTCAATTCTAGATGGACAATCTCTCAAGAGGTTACCACTTTTGTGACAACCAAAACAATTATCCGTACCCATAAAGTATTTTCCCGGATAACTCTTACCACACTTTTGGCATGCGAGAATCGAAGATCCATTTCCATCACCATTTCCCCCTTGAGGTTCAGGATTAGACATCCTATTTTCTTGAACTTACAAGTCGGAGCATTGGATATACCTTGGCCGGAAAACCTTTTTCAAAACATAGAACGACCATGTCCATCGGATCTTGAACGTGAAAAGTCACCATCGCCGTTCTTTACCCTCTTTGACTCCCTCGACCTTTCCTTAAGCTTCTCCTCTACAATTTGTTAAGCATGAATCATTAGACGAGAAATGTCTATTTCCTTGATGAGCATGGTGGTACAACATTCCTTAACCACCATTTCGGACACTCCGAAAATAAACATGCTCATCTTTGCTCTAGGATTGGCAACCATAGTAGGAGCATATCTAGAAAATTGTGTGAACTTCAAGGCATACCCCTTCACACTCATATTTCCTTGATGAAGGTTGATGAATTCAAGTACCTTTCCCTCCCTCATCTTAAGGGAAAAAAAAGTAGCAAGGAAAGTAACTTTAAAATTTTCCCAATCAAGAGGACCTGCATCAACTACTCTCTCTTCCTTCCATTGGTTGAACAAAACTTGAGCAACACCCTTAAGTTGATAAGCGACAATTCCAACTGTTCCACCAGTGTCACTCCCATGATCATCAAAACCTTATACACTTCGTCAATGAACTGTTGAGGATCTTACTAAACCTTGGAACCATGAAACTCTAAGGGATTCATTCTAGTAAAGTCTCTTACTTTAGTTATCGACGTACCCATATTTGGGTTCACGGGGACCACATCCTTTCGATTGGCTTGAGTCGTCATAGCTTGAGCCAACACTTGAAAAGCAGCTCAAAACTCCGCATTAGTCACTTATTCGGTCAAAGGGTCATCTAGAACTTATGGAGCTTCTTGAAAATCTTGGGTGGTTCTTGGGGAGTCGTACCCGGACGTTTAACCCCTAAAATCTCTAGTCTAAGTACGGGAACCATTTTTACAAGTTTTAACCATCATACGACACTCCAAAACTCTTTCCAAAGGCTCTAGAACTCAGTAGTTCAACTCACTAAATTCCGGGGTGTTACAAGATTGCAGAAATTAGAAGTTGCATGTCTCACTGACGGGCACCACCCACAGACCATAGGTTATGGTCCGTGGTTGGCCACCTGCAACCCCTCCCTAAAAATTCCTGGAAATTGGCTAAGGGTAGACCCACGCCAGGACCTACGGACTGTAGGTCAGAGCACGGTCGGTGGTCCAGGCCCGTAGGTCAGACCCCCAGCCTTCTACTGGTAGTAAGGATCGACTGTTAACCAGAATGGAATGTCGGTCCATCCACGATCCATCGGTCTGGTCCGTCGGTGACCCCGACAAATTTTAAGTTAGGGGTCGTTTGGTCTTTTCCTTATTTGTTGGACTCCTAAATTACATCGTTTAACCCCTAAACTACGTGGTTTTAGTCAGTTTTAGCCTAGTAACTAAATTAGAACTTACCCTAGTCAACTCATTCTCCAAAATTTCATCCAAGTTGAGCAAAAGAAGGAGAAAGTGTCGACCAAGCCTTAGTCCAAGAACGCAACAGGGTTTCATCCATTTTAGCCTCAAAATCGAAAGATTTCTCCGTGAAATTCGTCACCAGGTATGTGGGATTTCACTAGTGGGTTCCTTTCACCCATTAGGACTCTAGATTTCAGTTAGAATCTTGATTCCGTTGATATTATCTAGATCTAGGGTTTCTTGAATGTTAGAAATTGTTGGGTTTTCACTGTTAAAATGATCCAAATCAAATTATCATGTTGTTGCTTTAGTTCTTGCATGAAATTTAGAATCCTAGCTGTGTAGATTCTTTTAGTTCATGAATTACACATGCTAGGTTAGTTTATTAAGTTATACATGCTCTGGTTACAAATGTTTCATTATCAGTACATTAATGTTGCATTTTCAGTTAGCATGTCAGTATTTTGAGCTATCCAGTATTACAAAAGTTTAGTCATAATGTGCTATTTACATAATCAGTTGGGAGTAGACTTAATACCGAGTTGGACTAGGGTCAGTCACCCTCATAGTCCCAGAACTACGTGCCCCCATAGGTTTATATGTTCCTTTCGTGGGCATTACATTTTAGTGATCACGCCAGTCATCCTCTATACCTCAGGCAGGGTATACTGGGTCCTCTCGACGTGGCGTATACATCAGACTCCACGTTTAGCTCACGTGGTTTTATGTTTGTTATTAGTAGCTCCCACAGTCAGATTCTAGTGTAGTGACCAGGTTATCAGATACAGTGCAGTATTCAGTTTCAGCACGTATAAACTTGGTCATTGCATTTCGTTAGTTCATGTTCCATGCTTTCAGTATAGTATCATGCTCATCATATATCATGGTTGAGTTATATTCTTTGTTCAGTTATGTATATTGTTCAGCTTTACTCTATCCTGCATTCTCATTACCTTTCAAGTACTGACGCATACTCTACGCTACATCTTCTCGTGATGTAGGTCTAGGTCCTTAGCATCCAGATCACGCATAAATCAGTTCCCGATGTTTAGTTCAGCAGCATCAGTGGTGAGTCCTCATTCTTCGAGGACGATAGACATGATTATCTTTCTATTTTCAGTCTTTAGTTTCAGTTTTTGCTAGATTTAGCTGGGGCATGTCCCAACATCTCTAGTCAGTTAGCGGCTTTATTTTAGACATAGTTAGGTTCAGCTTTAGCTTGGAGTTTGATATTTCATTTGTCATTAAACTCTCAGATTGTATATTCAGATTTAGAATGGGTATTCCTCATCATTTTTCACTTATGTCGTGTTTTAAGCTTCCACATTTCAGTTATCGTAGTATGCTTATGTTATGCCAGCAAGGTTAGCTTGGGGTCACTCGTTATCCTAGGTCCCATGTCCACGTCCTTGGGGCAGCTTGGGGGGTGACAAACTTGGTGTACCACCCCAGAAATTCTATGACTTAAGTTAGAGCCCCACCTTATGAATAATGACTTAAAATAGTTAAGATGATGTTTATAAACCTAAACTAATGTAATTGACTTTATTTGGAAGAGTAGAAGTCTAAACATCAAGAAACGACCACGACGTCCAGAAACTAGAGAAGAATGTTTTCTAGTGTGTCCCTAGGTTTTGGGAAGGTTTGGGAGTGTCGTATGATGGTATAATCTAGTGAAAAGATTTAAAATAGGTAAATATATGTTCCTAGGGTCAAAACGTTCGAATATGACTCCCCGGGGCCACCATAAGGGACCCCGAGGATGACCCCAACCTTAGCCAAGCATACTGCTAAGGCAGCTTGCAGATTGCACTTGGAGGGAATAGCTGCGCGTCGCGCACTTGCTCCCCCAAGGAGCAAAAATCCAGTTCGTGACGCGGTCGTGTCATGGACTCTACTATCTCGAAATTTAATTCCAAATATCTTCAGGGAACAGCTCCGCGTCACGGACTTGTTCCGCGACTAAAATGCAGAAATTCGGAAATCTATTTTACTTCATTAAAGAGTCCATTTAAGTGAGGGGTATTTAGGGTACTTTAGGGGACGTGTATATAATGATTTTTAAGTCAATTTACCTCACTTTTATCACTCAAACACAAAACCCGAAAGATCTAAACCTAAAGTTCCTCCTTCTCTCTACCCTCTCCCTCTTCTCAGGAACTCCATTGAAGAAGATTGGAACTTCAAGAAGAATACCAACTCTCCAAGGTTTCAACTCGGATTTTTCATGGTTAATTCATCTATAAGGTATGGTTGCTTATCACTCTTGGGATTCCTTTCCCCAAGAGGCTCCTTCAAGATGACTTTCAAAATCTCCAATTTCTAGGTTTCAATCCAAAAACGTGGGTCTTCTTTCTAAAGTGAAATTGATCTTATAAACTGACTTTGATTGATGTTATATGAACAATTATTGATGAATTTATGTTGTATTGGCGGTTTCTTGAAGAATTCCCCATGAGACTCATGTTTCTCCTTCTTTTCCTAATTCTAACCCAAGTTTGTGTTGGATATTGATTGAAGGCTATGAGTTGAATGTGATGTTATGTAATTCATATTTGTATGATGATTCTACCCTAGGTTATGTATAATTTCTGTGAAATTAGGGTTGAGTCTTTGAATGAAGCCTTGAAGGCTAGGAATGGAATATGTCAATTGCTTATATTGATGTTGATTATGTTATTACTTCATGAACTACCTTGTATTATGTATTGGTTATGAATTGCTTGGTAATTGAAGTATGGATGTCCCACGAAGGGCAAGAAGGTATGAAGGTTGGTTCTTCTTTGAACTCAAGTATGAAAGGTGAATTACTTAGATTGTAATGATGCTATACCTAATGTATTATTGTGGTGTTGATGACCTAGTTTCCTTATTCTGAACCCTCTACACTTGAATTATCTATGGAGTATGTATGTATATCATGGTATGATTGCTATATGATTGAATGGTAGTTCTTATGATTGTAGTGTAATGTAAAGTGAAAGGTTTACTCACTTGCTAAGTGTCTCTAAAGTGAAAGGATTGTTACTCACTTATGAACACATATGAGCTATTATGGTAAGATGTCTACATAAGGGTCTATTAAAGG
>JAJOOR010015534.1:0-60392 GCA_036250505.1 Solanum acaule | reverse complement strand
ATGCCAATGTGAGAAGAAGGGATCTAGAGTTTGATGTTAAAGATTGGGTTTACTTGAAAATCTCACTCATGAGGGATGTAATAAGGTTTGGTAAGTGTGGGAAGCTTAGTCCCCCATGTGTAGGCCCATATCAAATTTTGAGACATGTTGGTAAGGTTGCTTATGAGTTAGATTTGCCAAATGAGTTGGCATCAGGGCATCCGGTTTTCCATGTTTCTATGCTTAAGATGTGTGTTGGAGATCCGACATCCATAGTTACCCTAGAAAGGTTAGGAGTGGATGAAAGAATTTCTTATGAGGAATTTCCGATTAAGATTCTACACCAGTAAGTCAGGAAGTTGAGGATTAAGGAAATAGCCTTCGTGAAAGTATTGTGGAGGAATCAATTAGTTGGGGATGCTACTTGGGAGGCCGAGGCCTATATGATGTCCTAATATCCTCATCTTTTTCCTTCTACTCATATTCTAGCTTTAGATAATGAGTTTTCTCTTGGTTTGTCCTTTTTTAGGGAGTCATGTGTTTCCATGATTTCCTTATGTGATGCATGTTCCTGAAAAATTGTGTTTTGAAAGAAAATGATTTTATATGATTGATTTTCCTCATGTGGTTGCGCATTGAATATGAGTTGCATGTAGACTTCATGAGATGATTTGATGAACATGCTTTAAATGTGAATTTTGAGAGTAAATTGCATATAGGCTACATGAGATTGGGTTGAGCATGCTTTTAGCTTGGAGAAGGTAGTTCCTCCTTGAATATGAGAAATGTTGAAATTTCATGCATAATGGATTGTTAGATGTAGTTCCTACTTCCTTCTGATGCATTGAGTATGTTTAGCTTGTAGATGACATTCCTCCTTGGTTGTGTGCATTCAAATGAGTTGCATGCATGATGGGCTACTAGTATTGAGTCATTTAGTCAAAAAGGTATCTAGAGATTTCATTCGAGGATGAATGTTCCCAAGGGGGAGATAATCTAACTCCTCGATCGAAATCTAGTAGACTAAACTATGGCTAAGTGAGAGGGCTAGAGCCAAGAAATAGAGCAAGAGACAAGGAAGAGGGATAGGGAATCCCTCTCTTCCATAGACACTTTTCACCTTCCCACGACCACCACCACGGCTCGTGGTGTTTATCGTGGTGGTGAGGCAGTGGCTACCCCAATGCTTCCCAATACATCCTCCTCCACACGAGGGACTTGACAGCTCGTGAGGGCCATCATGGTCATGGGAGGTGTCGTGATCTTCACTTAATTTTTGGGTATTTAGGAAGTGGCACCCTAGCGACTAGTCCAAAGACCACAAAGGGCACCACGGCTCGTGGAACCTCACGTGGTCATGAGGCAGACCACTGTAAGCAAGGGGCAATTGGGTCTTTCTAGAATTAATTAGATTATTACCATGTAGTTTTGCCTATGCCTAGGACACCTATATAAGTTACTTCAACCCCAAAACTTACCCATTCAATACATTATTTCCAAAACCCCAAAGAAAATCAAAGATCTTCCTCTCAAAAATATTTCTCACTCTAGAAACGTGAAGCTAGGATCAAGGTCAAGCCTCAATTCCTCCATTGAAGTTAAGCTTTGGGCTTTGAGGTATGATAGTATTCAACCATGGACTCCTTTCATCAATGGAGTTCCCAAATTCCTAAATTTCAAAGATTATAATTCCGCAATTAAGTTAAGGTTTTCTTCAATTATCATGGGTTCTCTATATTGTTGATTTAAATGATTGAATTATGATCTATTATGCACTAATTGATGAATTACAATGATTTTATGATAACTACCCATATGAACCCATGTAATCCCCATGTTTTCAAGTTATGAATCATATGATGTGGCATTTTGATCTTCAAGAAATACTTTTATGAAATTGACCATGTATTGCAAGATTTACATGTATTTATTATCAAATCTATATCTAACCTATGTTTTCTAAGTATTGATGATTGAAAGTTGGTTTTATCCTCAAGAAGTGAGTTATGGACTTATGCATTGTTTTATGAAATCTATGAAAATTTCTTAAGGGTGCTTTGATAGTAAAGTACCAATGATGATGTTGTTGTGTTGTTGAAAGGACATTATCATAAACACATAACTATCATGATGAGGTTCTCTCACATTGAAAGGATTCTTAGTCTGAAAGGCTTTCTTGCTGATCAATATGAGATTTGGACTCATTTGGGGCTTTGTTTATATGGATTTAGTGTCCTCAAATGCTTAATTTGTGCCATAAACTGATGTTAAATCCTTGATTTTCAGGTGTATGGATTGAGGAACAAAGCAAGGACACTAACAGGCAAAAAGAAATAAAACAAAATGAAAAAATGAAGAAAGGCAAGCTTGGTGATTGCCAAGAACACTTGGCGAATCACCGAGTGGCTAGTTTGACCGCCTAAAGTTCCGGTGTGCCAGCCCAGAGGGAAGAAAACAAGTTTGAGACAAAAAGGAGTCATCGGCGAATCACCGAGCGGTTTCGAGATGCAAAGAGAGATCGTCCAAAGTTCCAGAACTTGAGGATGCTGAATGCCAATGTGAAAAGGCGATGGAAGAGATCAATGGGAGGTTGGGCGAGTGGTTCGATGAGTCTGACTTACTTTGCCAAATGGGCCTTTGTGGCTTATTTTTGGTGACTATAAATTAGATTTTGAACATTTATTTTGGAGAGTTTACTTATGCTGGTGAATACAAATTTAGCTTAGAACACTTTTCTCTGTAGTTTTTCATAGTTTTGAAGAATTTTATAGGTTCAATTTGGAGATTTTTGAAGTGGGTTTTGAATATTCTACAAATTGAAACATTGTAAAGACTAAATCACTCTTACCCAACTAATGGCTAATCGATTCGGTAATCATTTTTACACTTTATGAAGTTTGGCTTAAACCCCAACTATTGGGGTGTGATCATGTGATTATGAGTGGAATTAGTTTATGGGTATTGTTAATTTCTAGTTTAAATGCTATTTTAAAGAGAGCTTAATCAGTTATTTTGGTGTAATTTATGAATTGTAGTTTCTAATGCAATTCTAATTTAGTGTTCTTGGCTTGCTTGAGAGAGAGGTTATAGAACTAAGATTATTGATTAATGATTTGTAGGTATTGGGTTGAGCTGGGCTTAGCTCGAGAGAATGAATCCTAAACCCAATCCTACCTATCATGATCGAGAAAGTGGATGAATTAAGGTGTGGGTTGTTCTTCATTGTTATGCTTGTGATGTTCGAAAGAAATCACCTGATTCAGGGTAGTTGTTCGAGAGAAAGCTATCTTCCTTTTAGTCTTGCCTACTCACTGATTTTTAGTTGTTTATTAGTAGTTCAGAGAATTCCTCTCCTTGTTGTTAATTCGAAGTGTTTGTTACTGATTTGTAGTTGATAATTAAAACCCAAAACCCCCATCAGACATTCATGTCACCCCTTTAATTTGAATCATGTCTTTTTCAATAATTTCTATTCCAGCCACGTTTGCACTTCCTAATTGAATTTGAACACGTACCTCTCCCTGTGCGATTTAACCCCAACTTAATTGTTGTGTTTTATACTGACCAACGATCGTTTACACCTAGAATTTGATGATGTGTGCTTAAAACGTTAAACCAAAATGGCGTTGCTGCCTGGGAGTGGTGTTGTTTAAAATTCTTTTGGTGAAGTTGAATTGTGTTCTTTTTAGTTATAGTTGAATCCAATTATTTTAGTTTCGGTTTTGTGTTGTTTGTGTTAAATAGAGGAGAAGATGAGCATTAACAGAAGTAATGGTAGCCAAGTGGTACAAAAATATGATGTTGGAAACCTCAATGACGTCAATCACCCAAACATCAATGATCCAGTCCAAATGGGTGGTGTTGGAGCCATTCATTTACCTCCGGCTAAAAGAAATGATGGAAATTAGGGATGGAATAGAGATGAAGGCTGGAAATACCATGACAATGATTGGTGTGATTGTAACACCATTTGGAAGGAAAGAGAGGGGGAGAATGATATGTATGTTCCTCCCCGTGAGCGTTAAAAGCCAAAAGATTTTGAGGGTGGCCATAAGGAAGACATGCTCTCACGCATTCTCAACAAGGTTGAAGGGTCCGATAAAGTGTTAAAAAAAAATAAAAGATGATGTATCGACTCTCATCCAGATGGTGACCTCTCACTCAGTCTTAATTACCAGCTCGAGACCCACATGAGTGAAATTTCGTCACAATTGAATCCAAGACAACAAGGGGGTTGCCTAGTAATACAATGGCAAACCCCAAAAATGAAGCTTGAATGTGTACTTGCGTCATGCCACAACGTTACGTAAGGCACTTCTTGGGAGGCAACCCAAGTTTTTAACGAATAACTTGTGTTGATTGTGCACGTAGAGAAGTGAAGTGTGTTTGAAAATGGGTGGTTTTATGAGCCAAGAGTCCAATAGGTGACTCGCCAAAAAGGTCAGTGAGCTCGACTTGGACCGCCATTAGACCCACAAGACATGAAGTGAAAGTTTGTAAAACTCAGCGGGCCAAATCCTGAATCGGTGACTCGCCAAATAGATCAGCGAGACCGATTATGTCTGCCATTTGGATCCCTAAATTGACTGTAGGTCTTGTAAAACTCGACCAGGTAAGTCACCACTCGGTGCATCACCGAGTGGTTCGGTGTGGTCAACTAATACCACCAAAAGGGCCGCGAACTGAAAGGTTTTAAAAGGCCAAACGGTTTGAAATTTCAAAATCATTCATATTTTCTCATTTCTAACCCTGTACAATCTAACCCGCACTTTAGATTTTCCGTACTTCCCTTTTTTGTTTAATTTTTGGGTTTGATCTCGTGCTCAGATTCATATTACTTTGTCGCCTAGCATTTCAAATTATCAATTAGGCATACATGTTGGTTTTTCCAAACCCCGCACCTTTGATTAGTGGTTGAACTCAAATCCTTTCGGTAAATATTTGTTGTTTTGTGTTGGGTAATTGTTGAAATCGTGTTTGATATGTCGGAGTGACCGCATTGTTTTTGAACCTGTGCCTAATTGCTTAAAAAGAAGATTTCTCATGTTTTGTGTGATTAAATTGATTCTAATTTGTTGGGTTGCGGTTAATTTATATTGTGTTTAGTGGGGTGAAGTTTGAGTAACCCGAAATTGTGCCATATGATGTAATTTGCCCAATGATGGAGTATTTGATGTCATCCTTAATGGAAAAAGTCGTGAAATGACCAATTTTGGCTAAATCGGGTGAAGTCTAAGCACCCCGAAGTCACAAGTCCTATGGGTCTGGTTTGAATTGAATGGTGTTTTTGTTTGATTTTGATTTCGGGGGCTGCGGGCTTGATTTTGGGAAACGGGGTTGAAAATTGGTATGTTGGGAATTTTGGCAAGCTGGGTTGAGCTTGCTGAACGGTTCGGCGGTTTGCCAACATCCCTCTTTGATCACCCTCAATTTCTTAAATTTGCTTGGTTGAGTCTGTAACTTTCGGTGAGAAGCCTGAGCTCGCCGAAAGGTTCCTTTGATTGCCCATTCTTCCCCTAACCCCTAAAACACACTATCATATTCGGTGGGCTAGTCTAAGCTCGTCGAGTGGTGTCGGCAATTCACTGAAGGGCCATGAACATTGCCAACAAGCCTTATTTCTTCGAACTTTTCAAGCTGGTCCTTTCGGCGAGCCCGATCTGGCTCGTCTACGTGACTCGGTGATTCACCGACTAGTTCTGTGAGACTTTCTGCAACTTTCTTTAACGATTTATAACACTTTTCTATGTATTTTGCAAATATGGATAGACCTAAACTACCAAGACGAGATATGCTGCACCGCAAGCAGGCATAAGGAATCATCATAAATGAGGATGCAGTGGCATCCTAAGCAAAGGCAACCAAACTTCCTACCACAAGTGGGAAAGGCAAAGGAAAGGGCAAGGCGCCCGAAGTTGTATCATCGGAGGTCAGCTTGGACAGTGAGGGACTCTACGTGACTTACCTCACCACATCTTTAAGCGAAGGGGAACAATTGGATCCTCAGGCTGTCATCTCTAAGCTTGAGAATGAGGATAACCATCTACTATTGGCCCGGAGGGCTGAAATGCGCTCCAATAGGATGCATGATCCGTCTAGGATCCGAGTGCCTCACACCACTCCTCTTTCTCCAGTTCCAGATCAAACTGTGGTCCCAACACTACTTGCACAGGGTCCTCTTCCTCGATACTCAATAGAAAAATGGCCGAGGCACTGAGGACTATCATTGAGGAGAACAAATTGTCCACAGATGGTGTGGTGCACACATATAAGGAGATATGAAACACCCTAAAATCCCACAACTTTCAGCTCTTTACATAACCCAGGGCCCCTACATTCCTAATTGGGTCCGAGAGTTCTACACTGCCTATGGAGCCTTGGTGCCACAGGGAAAGAGGAAGGCTTCTACCTTTAAGTGAGTAGACTATGTAATTGTCAGGGGAATGAAGGTTAAATGTGACAGTGATGATTTAAATTATGTTATGAAATGCACTGACAACATTACAGATGACTACCTGAGCATGCTCAAGACTACAACTTTGAAGGATATGAATGGTTGGTTGGCCCCTGTTTTATCTGACAGTACTCCTAGGTGGATCGAGGTCAGAGTGCCAATAGAGAAGAATGACCTCAATGTGGTAGCGAGGTATTGGTTCAGCTTCATCAGCAACATCATTATGCCGTGCCAGAATTAGTCTAACCTATGCCACAAGAAGGCAACCTGTCTTGGATCCATCATTGCATGTAAGCAAATCAATCTAGGTGCAATTATCAGATATGAGATGGCCTTGAGAGCTAGGGGTAGCATACATCTCTTCCTTTCCCGGTGTTAATAACCGAGTTGTGCAGATAAGCCTGGGTGCCACGTGATGAGAAAAAGGATGTGGAAATGATTCCCACCTCCTCTACTGACATCCGGCATATTGAGGCTGAGTACTTAAAGAATGGGGCTGAGAAGAAGAGGGTAGCCACGGTGGATACATCCCCGACTGTTGATATTAAGACACTATTTACAGAGGTAGTATTGCCTACTCCTGCTACTAGGCCTTAAAGTATTTCTAGCTATGTCCCTTCTATGACTCCGAGCTCTTCTACCGCTCCCCTACCTCCTAGGTCTATTGCTAGTACCGCTACATCCTGACCTCTACTCACCCATGCCATACTTCTACAGATGGGGTGCCTAGCCCATTATACTGATGTGCGTGCCTTTAGGCTAGAGGATGTAGTTCCTTGGATGATTGAGAGAGCTCTCACCACTGGTTTGACACCTGTTAGAGAAACTATCGATGCCCTCACGGCAAGGAAAGAGGTGTGTAAGAGAGGTGAGAGAGCCACTCATGAGGTGACTATCTTAAAGGCCGCAGTTCCAGAGTTGAGGAGAGATATGGACCAGCTGAAGTGCACTGATAGGTCGATGATTTTTTAGACGCTGAAGATCCATGATGATCTGGACATAGATATTTCGACCTGTTTTGATGCGCCTCTATCTACCACCAGAGATGAGGTTAGAGCTGATGTGGTGATTGCAGAGTCTAAAACTGCAACAGATGCGAAGGAACTCGGTGCTCAAGAGGAGACCACATATGAGGGCCTGACTCAGGTTGAGGAGGCTATGGTACATTCGGCCATTCAGACTTCGTTGAAGGAAACTTCTATGGTAGGCTCCAGTAGATCCAGTGTTGATGTTACACCTGGAACTAATGCCAAAGACCAGAGTGTGACCCCGGGCACTGATGCCTCGATAGATGGAGTGATGGCAATGCAAACTTCACCCAGGTTTAGCCTGCCATGATGACATCTATACCTCCCTCTCTGTTGTTTTTATTGATTATTGTTGTTTTAGTTGAATTTGAGGACAACTGCTTTTCTTCTGTGGGTGGGGTGAGGTATTTCCATTCCTAACTCTTGTGATTACATTTTATTTGTATATATTGGGTTTTGTGATCTATATTTATGTTTTGATTATGTTTGGATCTTAATCTTGTGGATGTTTGAGTTTGCGGCTCCTTGTTTTGAATAGAAATAGTTTTAACATATTTTTAAAATTTGCGCCACCTCTATGGTTTATGATTGTGGTTCTTGTGTAAATTGGAGTATCGGTTTTGATCAATATCGGTGACTTGAATAGTGTTGTTAATTGAACAAAATGAATGTGCGGCTACGATGAGGCCAAATGAAGTTGCATACACAATGTGTGGACTTTTAGCATCTTGTTGTGACTAGATGGTTATCGAATGAGTCTCTTGTGATAAACATTGCACACTAGCTAGAAAGTTTGGAGTCTTGTTTGATATTGGTGTCAATGCCTTGTTTGATGAGCTTACCTTGAACATTGTGTGTAATGACACTTAGAATTTGCCATGTTTGTCCGGTTGACTAAGTGATGCAAGCTCTTGAAATGATCTTAGGCAACCATTCTGAAGAGTGAAACAATTTGACAATATATCTCTTTTCTGGCCAACCTTGTGAGAAGTGTGAACCTTTCATGAAACCTCGTGATCCTTATCTCTTTCTTGGAAGAAACTTGAGCAATTAGGACCCCTCTTTATCCATTCACCTATAACTCTCATGAAGTGTGGTTTGTTTTAATAGCCAACTTAGGCTAAAAGTCTATCTTGGGGGTGTGGTGAAAAGATAATGTTAATCAAGAAATGTGAAAAATTCCCCCTTTGAGCAATGGTTTTGAAAAAGATGGAACCCCTCCATGTAAAAAAGAAAAAGAAGAAAGGAAAAGAGTAATAATGAAAAAGTTGTCAAATAAAGTAGTGGAAGTTGCAAAAGAAATGGGATACCAGGTAGTCCATTTGAATTTGAATAATGGGGTGAATTGTGAGCAAGATCAAAATATTAAAGAAATGGAAGAAAGTGTTGTTCAAACCACACTTCATGAGGGTAACAACCACTGAGCCTAAATGACCATACCTTTACACTTAGCCCCATTACAAGCCTTGAAAAGACCTTCGTTATCTTGAGTGAGCTGAAACCAATGGTGATTGGAAAATTAGGGCAAACCTATGCATGAAGTAATGCATGTGTTTGTCATTGTGAGTGTGAGAGTCGTATCTGATTTTGGAACTATAAATTGTTTAAGAACTTTGTGTGAATAGGGATTCTTTTTTGTTGTGAGAGCATTTGAGTATCTTTGTTGAGCTTGAACTTGCATTTGAAGCAAGTATTGTGAACTTAAACATCTTTGATAATGGTGAGTCACAGTTTGAATCTTTGAGTGCACAATTGATCATTGCATGAGTAAGTTAAAGATTGTTGTGTGCATTCTGATGAGTTCTCAGATTGGACTCATTTAGGGGTTTATTTTAATATAAATAGTGTCCTCAAATGCTTATTTTCTCTCAATATCTAATGAAAACTCTCAAGTATCAGGTATTTGATGTTTAATTGAATCATGGACACTTAGGCGCAAAAAGGAACAAGAAGGCTGAAGAGAATGAAGAAATTGAATCCTGAGCATCGCCAAGCACACTTGGCGAATTGCCGACTGGACATACTTCCCCCTTTGATCCAATACGCGAGGCCCTGAAGGAAGAGGATCAAAAAGGCGATGAAAGAAGTAGTCGTCGTATAGCCGATTAGTTCGGTGAAGTAGAAATATACTGCCTAATGATCCAGGACGTAAAGATGGTGTAGGCAAGCACAGAAGGGCAACAAACCAGACGATGGGTGAATCGCCGAGTCGATCGGTGATTCCCACTAACCTTGCGGAACGATCCGCCGCAACATTATTTTCTAAAACTATAAATTCTAGCTCTTTATTAGTTTTAAGTAGATCCGAACATTTTTATTATTTTTACTCTTAGAATATTAGTTTTCTTGTATTTTTCTCTCAAGTTTGGAGAAGGTTTTTGGGAGACTTGAAGAAAGGAGTTCATCTTCCCCAAATTGGAAGTGTGTCATCTGTATTCTTCTTCCTTTGCTTAAATGAAGGTTTAATTTGTTATACCCATTTGATTTTACTATAATTTTGGGTATAATTTTTTATTTCTTGATGTGTGGCTAAAACCCCCAATTCTTGGGGTATAATTTAGCAAATATTTGTTGAGATTATTGTTGGATTTTGCTTGCTGATAGGTAAGATGTATTTTAATGGTGATTTCACCTAGCAGTTCTGGTTTAATTTAATGGGTTTGTAGTTGCAAATACAAAACCAGCCACGTGTTTTCGGCTTGCTCAAGAGAGAGGTCGCGAAACCAAGATCGCTAGATTGATGGCCTAAGGAGTGGGTCGACATGAGGTTCAGCCCGAGAGGGTGAGTCCTAGTCCCATATCCTAACACTCAGCTCGAGAGAGTGAGGGGGGAAAGGCGTAAGCTGGCCTTCATGCGGCAAATGGGTGTCTGAGAGGAACCCATTTGAAACGGGGTAAGTTGCTCGAGAGAGAACTTATTTCCATCTAAAGCTTAGCCTAGTCACTATTATCTTGCAAATTTCCTATCAAAACCATGAACCCAACGATTTATATTAACTTGTATTGCGGTCACACCACAAGAATTTCCTCTTGTACTTGATTGTTCTTGTTATTTTCGTTATTTTTACTATACCTGCGACAAACCCCAATCGATACTTGACACTTTTGTGTCACCCCCTTAATTTACTTTGTTTTTATCCTTAAATTTCTTCGACTACAACAAACTAGAAAGAAAAATTCTAATTAGCTACTATCTTCACTACCGCTCCCTTGGGAAACGACCCCAACCCTTGGTTGGGTAATATACTATTGCATGATCGTAGACACTTGCATTGGAAGTTGTGTCGTTGATTACGCAAACATCAAAATGGCACCGCTGCTGGGGAGTGGTGTCATATGAAAATGTAGTTAACTAGAGCTTTTTGTTCTTTTTAATGTAGTTTTACTAATTTTACTTTTAGTTTTGTTTTTCGTTTTAGTTGTTTGTGTGTGCAGGTACCTTAGTATTGTTGAGGTAAGGGCTGGCAAGTCGGTTGAGATAAATCAAAGAGTCGAGGGTGACTCCAAGTTAAAGGCGTTGGTATCTCTATTGAACGACTTGGCCACCAAAATAAAGGAGGTGGAAAACCAGTGCAAACGCCAAGGGAAGCATCTTCTTCCTCATGAGCAAGAAGTTCTAGGACTAATGAGAAAAAGCGTATTGATGATACACTATTGATTATTTTCCAAAAGATTCATGAGCAAGATAGAATGCTAAAGGTGATGAAGGAGAGCATGGAGGTGTTGAATCTAATGATTAGTTCTCACTTGAGATCAATCAAGGTGATTGAAGACCAATTAGACCACGCACTGTCGCATCTCTGCCCTAGCAGCGAAGGAGGATTGCCTAATGGCGTTAAGTCAAACCCTAATGATGAAGCTTGACTGATAGCTCACGTTGAGCTACGACATTATATAAGGCGCTTCTTGGGAGGCAACCCAAGGTCGTAAAAATTTAGGATTTTAACTTTTAAAATAATGGTGTGTTGATATTGCAGATAAACCGAGGAAAGTGTGGAAAATCTTAGGTTGGCGAGTACAGAGTCCATTCCTGAGTCGCTAAATAGGTCGGCGAGCCCCATTGGATCTGTCGTTTGTCTCAATACAGGAGTTGTACATCGCCAACCTACTTGGTGATCTCGATGCAGACCGCCGCTGATCTCACCCACAGAAAATTGAAGAATTTGAAGAAAGGGCTACATAAATGACCACTCGGCGGACCACTGAGTAGGTCGGAGAGTTGACTAGCATCGCCGAATGGAAAGAACTGAATGGTTATAAAGTGCCAAAACTCTCAAAAATTTTAAATTTCCCCACTCTCCCTCCTTTTAAACTTCTTAACTTCACATCAAGGTAATATTTTCTAGATTATTGCTTTCCTTTAGTATTGTAGTCGATAATTAGTGCTTGGGGTTGGATTCTCTTGCTGCCTAGCATTTCAAAAACAATTTAATCGGCATTAAAAGTTAGTCTCTAAAACCGCGAATTTATTTTTAAAAAAATGCTTTTAAACTCTTTTGAAATTGTAGTATTAGGTTGACGTGTGCTGGGCCTCTCTGATAGTCATAGGTTGTCGTGATGCTATTTTCAATTCGAAACCTTTGCCTAAATTGTCTTACTAATCGAATGCTTTAGTGCTTGTGTTATGATTTTGAATGAACTTGAAATGGGTGTTGCATACTCGTTGTTGGGTTGATTGGGTGAAGTCTAAGCAGCCCACACTTGTGCTAAATAACGAAAGTTGCTCAATGAGGGAATGGGTGACAACATTCTTAAGGGTAATCGTAGTTAAATGGCCAAAGTTGGCAAAACCGAAAGAAGTCTGAGTAATCCGGGGTGATGGGAAGTATGGGTCTTGTGTAAATTTTTTGTATGCATGCTTTGATTGCGTTATCAGGGGTTGCGGGGTTGAACTTGAAAGAAATGGGTTGAAAATAGACACGTTGGGTAGTTAGGCGAGCTGAATTGCGCTCACCGAACTACTGTACAGTTCACCTAACGTCTCCATTTTGTCTTTAATTGAATGATGCATGTATTGATTGAACTGTTACATTCGGTGGTAAGTCTAATGTTGCCAAGCACACTTGGCGACTCGTCGAAAGCCTCTTTATGTACCCATTGTCTGCACCCTTGTACCATTTATGTATCATTTTCAGCGAAGCGCTTAAATGAATGTGCACTTCACCAATTGTTTTGGTGAAGCAATTCTACACCCAGGACTCCCCTGCCCCTATTTAAATACTATCTAACTTTGGCTCGAAGTCTTTTATAGAAATGGCTAGACCAAAGGTCGCAGGGAGAGATATGCCACCCCAACATATAAGAGCAAGAGATTTCAAAAGAGACAAAAAGGTAGTAGAATTGGCAAAAGAGAGAAGAGAAAGTAAGAAATAAAGCTCCAGCAGAAGGGTCCCCATTTATCCCACTATTCCTTCATGGAAATGAAGAGTCTACACGGCTATAAACTCCTTTTTGGCGAGTCATGACGGTGACAAAATGGTTACTGCTAACATCGCTGAGAAGCTAAGGCAAATGAACACAATGAGAACTAGAATGACAACCCGGGGACCATTATCGAATTTCAGGCTAATGCATCGGGCAACAATACCCCGACAGATGGAGCAAACATGTAGACAAGATCCCTTCTTTACCTCTTTCTCTGTTGTTTATTTACTTTAACTATTGGATACTTATAAATTGCATTTGAGGACAAACGCCTTTTATTGTGGTGGGGTGAGGCTCACCTTTGTTTGCTTGTTATGGATATTTGTGTTTTTGTGTACATTTGGGTTGTCTGTTCCTTTTAATTTTAGCTTATACTGCTTTTCATGGATGCTTGAGCTTATGGCTCCTGTATGTTTTTAATTTGCAAATAGATTTTGACCCTTTTTTTCGCCACCTCTTGTGTTGAAAGTGGTTGTTCTCGTATAAATTCGATTCTCGATTTCGCGCAAATACCAATTACTTGAATAGTGCTCTCAATCGAACAAACATGAATGTGCGGCTACAACGAGACCAAATGAAGTTGCATAAAAAATATGTGAACTCTTTGCATTTCATTGTGATTAGCCATGTATCAAATTGATTCTCGTGTGATGACTATTGCACACTAGCAAAATTGTGTAGTCTTGTTTGACTTTACTGTTGATGCCTTGTGTGATGAGCTTATTTTGAACCATGCATGAATACACCTAGAATTTGCCCCGTTGGTCCGAATGATTAAGTAAGGCTTGCTCTTGAGATGATCTTCGGCAACTTTTGAAGAGTGTGAGCCAATTTGACATATATCTCTTTTGTGGTCTACCCTGTGAGCGTGTGAACCTCTCTTGAGCACCCTTTGAGCCTATCCTTGTTTGGAAGAAACTTGATGTAAACTTAGACCTCTCTTCATCCATTACCTAGAATCCTCTTGAGATGTGTTTAAGTGAATATCCAACCTAGGCCAAAAGCCTAAGTTAGGGGTGTGGTGAAAAGGAAAAGGAAGTAATCAAGAAGTGCAAGAAGAAGTCTCTCTTAACTCATGTTATTGCAAAACAAAATGGAAACCCTCCATATAAAAAAAACGAAGAAAAAGAAAGAGAAAAGAAAGGAAATAAAAAAGAAAGTTGTGAAATAAAGTGTGAAAGAGATTGGGTTTCCAAGCAATCTATGGGAACTGAATAATAAGATGACTATAAAGCACTACAAGAAAAATTGAGAAGGAAGAAAAGAAGGATGTGCTGAGAGCACCACATCTCATGAGGATGAAAGTGACTGAGCCTAAATGACAATACCTTTGCACTAAGCCCCATTACAAGCCTTGTACAGACCTTTTTAATCTTGGGTGAGGCGAACCGAAGGTTGATTGGAAAATAAGGGAAAACCTATAAGTGAAAGCATGCATTTTGTTCCTCTTTTTGAGTGTGAGCATTGCATTTGATTCCTCAGCTTTAAATGATTAGACCTTTGTGTGTGATAATGGAATCATCATTTGTGTGAGGGCATTCAAATGCTTTTGTTGAGTTTGAACTTGTATTAGTAGTAAGTATTGCGAGCTTGAGAATCTTTGATAATGGTGTGTCACAACTAGAATCTTTGAGCACACAATTTATCTTTGCATTAGTAGTTTGAGTCTTGTTGTGTATGTTCATGGCTGAGTCTTGTTGTTTATGTTCATGGTTGAGTCTTGTGTAGCACTGTTTGAGAGATCCTATTTGAACGGCTGAACTTGAGTTTTACTTGAGGACAACCAAAAGTTTAAGTTGGGGGTGTTGATGAGTTCTCAGATTCAACTCATTTAGGGGTTTATTTTAATAGAAATAGTGTCGTCAAATGCTTATTTTCTCTCAATATCTAATGAAAACTCTCAAGTTTCAGGTAGTTGAAGTTTGAATGGAATCATGGACACTTAGGCACAGAAAGGAACAAAAAGGCTAAAGAGAATGAAGAAACTGAAGCCTGAGCATCGCCAAGCACACTTGGCAAATCACCGTCTGGACATACTTCGCCCTTTGTTCCAGTACGCGAAGCCCTGAAGGAAGAGGATCAAAAAGACGATGAAAGAAGCAGTCGGCGTATCGCCGATCAGTTCTGCGAAGTAGAAGTAAACCACCCAATGGTCCAGGACGCAAAGATGTTGTAGGCAAGAACAGAAGGGTGACGAACCAGACAATGGGCGAATCGCCAAGTCGATTGGCAATTCTCACTTACCTCGCCCAACGATCTGTCGCAGCACTATTTTCTGAAACTATCAATACTAGCTCTTTATTAGTTTTAAGTATATCCAAACATTGTTATAATTTTTACTCTAAGAATAGTAGTTTTCTTGTATTTTTCTCTCAAGTTTGGAGAGGGTTTTTGGGAGACTTGAAGAAAGGAGTTCATCTTCCCCAAATTGGAAGTGTGTCTTCTGTATTCTTCTTCCTTTGCTTAAATTAAGGTTTAATCTGTTATACCCATTTGATTTTGATAACATTTTAGGTATAATTGCTTATTTCTTGATGTGTGGCTAAAAACCCCTATTCTTGGGGTGTGATTGAGCAAATATGTGTTGAGATTATTGTTGGGTTTTGTTTGCTGATAGGTTAAATATATTTTAATGGTGCTTTCACCTAGCGGTTATGGTTTAATTTAATGGGTTTGTAGTTGCAAATACAAAACCACCCTTGTGTTTTTGGCTTGCTCGAGAGAGAGTTCGCGAAACCAAGACCGCTAGATTGATGGCCTAAGGAGTTGGTCGACATGAGGTTCAACTCAAGAGGGTGAGCCCTAGTACCATATCCTAACACTCAGCTCGAGAGAGTGAGTGGGGTAAGGCCTAGGCTGGCCTTCATGTGGAAAATGAGTGTCCGAGAGGAACCCATTTGAAACGGGGTAAGTTGCTCGAGAGAGAACTTATTTCCATCTAAAGCTTAGCCTAGTCAGTATAATCTTGCAAATTTCCTATCAAAAGCATGAACCCAACGATTTATATTAACTTGTATTGCGGTCACACCCTAAGAATTTCCTCTTGTACTTGATTGTTCTTGTTATATTCGTTATTTTTACTATACTTGTGACAAACCCCAATCGATACTTGACACTTTTGTGTCACCCCCTTAATTTACTTTGTTTTTATTCGTAAATTTCTTCGACTACAACTAACTAGAAAGGAAAATTCTTATTAGCTACTATCTTCACTACCGCTCCCTTGGGACACTACCCCAACACTTGGTTGGGCTATTATACTATTGCACGATCGTAGACACTTGCATTGGAAGTTGTGTCGTTGATTATGCGAAAAAAACATTCATGTCGAGTTTTATGTAGCACTATGTGAGACATCCTTTTTGTATTGTTGATATTGAGTTTTACTTGAGGACAAACAAATGTTTAATTTGGGGTGTTGATGAGTCCAAGATTCAGACTTGTTTGGGGCTTTGTTTATATAGTTTTATTGTCCTCAAATGCTTAATTTCTGCCATAAAGTGATGTTAAATCCTTAATTTTCAGGTATATGGATTGAGGAACAAAGCAAGGACAATAACAGGCAAAAAGGAACAAATCAAACTGAAGAAATGAAAAAAGGAAACTATGGTGATCGCCTAGAGCACTTGCCAAATCGTTGAATGGCTAGTTTGACAGCCTAAAGTTCTAGTGTGCCAACCCTGAGGGATGAAACCATGTCAGTGACCAAAAAGGAGCAGTAGGAGAATCATCGAGCGGTTCCGCGATGCAAAGAGAGATCGCCCAAAGTTAAAGAACTTGAGAATGCTGAATGCCAAGGAAAAAAGGCAATGGAAGAGATCAATATGCGGTTCGACGAGTCCAACTTACTTCACCTAACGACCCTTTGCGGCTTATTTTTCGTGACTATAAATTAGATTTTAAATATTTATTTTGGAGAGTTGACTTAAGTTGGTGAATATGAATTTAGCTTAGAACACTTTTCTCTGTAGCTTTTCATAGTTTTGAATAATTTTATAGGTTCAATTTACTTATTTTGGAAGTGGGTTAGAATATTCCACAAATTGAACCATTGTAAAGACTAAGTCACTCTTACCCAGTTAATGGCTAATCGATTCGATAATCGTTTTACTCTTTTATGATGTTTGGCTAAAGCCCCAATTGTTGGGGTGTAATCATCTAATTAAGAGTTGAATTAGTTTATGGGTACTATTAATTTCTAGTTTAAATGCTATTTTGAAGTAAGTTTAATCAGAAAATGTGGTTTAATTTATGAATTATAGTTGCAAATGCAATTCTAATTTTGTGTTCTTAGCTTGCTCAAGAGAGAGGTTTTAGGACTAAGATTATTGATTAATGATATGTAGGTATTGGGTTGACCTGGATTTAGTTCGAGAGAGTAAATCCTAAACCCAGTCCTAGACATCTAGCTCGAGAGAGTGGATGAATTAAGGCGTGGGCTATTCTTCATCGTTATTCTTTTTTATGTTAGAAAAAAATCACCTGATTCGGGGTAGTTGTTTGAGAGAAAGCTATCTTCCTTATAGGCTAGCCTACTCACATTTGTCTATAATCGATCACACCCCCGAGAACTCCTCTACTTATTGTTAATTCAATGTGTTTGTGACTTCTTTGTAGTTGAAAAATAAAACCCAAAACTCCCATCTGACATTCGTGTCACCCCTTTAATTTGATTCATGTCTTTTTCAATAATTTATATTCCTACGCATGATTAGACCACGTTTGCGCTTCCTAATTGAATTTGAACACGTACCGCTCCATGTGGGATTCAACCCCAACTCAATTGTTGGATTTTATACTAACTAAATATCGTGTACACCTAGATTTAGATGAGGTGTGCTTGAAACGTTAAATCACTTACCTAATTGAATCAAAGACAAGGATCTATCTTAGTGAAACTAGCTTGGTTTGGTTTTCCAAGGGCACCTTTCCAAGGATTATGAAATAAGTTAAGGCTTAATAACTATCCCATGGGATTTATGCTTACAACCGAGTGGATATTGAATATGTGATGGTAGCCCTCCCATAGTAGAGGCCAGGTTTCCAAAGCAATCTCATGAGATGGAAGCTCTCACGTTGCTAGTAGAAATCTCCTTATCCCTTAACTATGTGACTCCATAGGTTGAATAACTAGTGGATCCACGTAAGTTAGAAGTTCTTAGTTCTACTTGGGCAAGTTCGACAACCCTTTTCAGTGTGGGAGACACCGGGGGATCATGTTATTGCTCACATGGTCTCAATGTCAGTTAAGGATAATTCCCCACAAGTAATAATGAACTAAGTTTACTTAAAGAAGTATCGTTGTCACGAACCGAGAGCACCCACTAGTTATAACACGGCGTACTCGACCCTGGAGGGGTCTTATACTAGCCTCTTAGATTGAATAGCATACGACATACAGAAATAGTGTGGAATTAAAAACATTATTTAAAACCAAACTATTAAAAATCTCTTTTATAAAGTAGCAGAATGTTAAGTCTCACATGGCCATCTTAGACAAACTTTAACAAGATAGGGTCACGGCCCTTTACAATCGAAGTCTTGACAAAAGTCTTAAAATATAAAAAAAAACTAGAAACATAGAGTCCTTGTCTTCGATCTATGTGGACATACCAAAAGTGTTCTTGAGAGAACTCTAATCCCAAGCTTCACTAGAGAATGCAATCACTTGGGGGAACCTACACTTATAGTAAAAATAGAAAAATATAGGTTAGCGCACAAAAATGTACCAAGTATGATGACCATGCAAAAACATGCTAAAAAAGGATATTTTGTTGAAAGTCATGCTTTTATGCTAGTTTTGTAAAACTTCATGAACATTGATCAAAGAGGCATTTTATAAGTCACAACCAACATACAAAGTCACATATCTCACATTAGTCAAAATCACATATAACCCTTTACCTTCACCTTGTTCCTTCACCTCAAGTAACCCTCAAGCTATACCTTGTACAATGTATAGATAGCGTCCCATACCACCACCCACACTAAGGTACCACCTTATGGTCAACAAAAGTGAACTTACCATTCATTCTTCTCACCTTTTACACAATAGAGCATATAAGACACATAAACATCACATCATCATATTAAGACCATCATAACTCTACGTCACACTTATGCAATGTGCAAGTAGCATTCCATACTACTACTCACACTAAGTACTCCTTTGAAGTCAGCATAGACAAGGCACATTCATATACAATAGAGATGACAAGGAAGTAACTCATAATACAATCCAAGTATAGCATGCATCTTTAGATTTAAGCATATAAGAGTCAACATTCTTCAGCAGCTTCATTACATTAAGAGCACCTTCATTCATTAGACATTAGATCATCATTCTCATAAAGGTCATTATAAGAGCCCATTCCTTTCATCAATATTGTAAAGGAACACACCTTGACCTCTCTCAAATGCCTACTTGTGCAATGCATATATGGCGTCCCATTCCCCACCCACATTAAGTAGTACACCCTTAAGAAGACATAGTTCATTAACATTTGTGGAGTTTACCTAAATCGAAATAGATCATGAGAACTTGACATGGAATTCCGGTGTCACCCTCATCGGATAAGGGATTCCTACTTGCCTAAGGTAGGACCATCATTTTTATATCTTAAATGGATCTCCACTTGCTAGACCTATATGGGCACATAATTTACGGGATAGGGAGATTGTTACTAGATACCCCGCCTCAACTCACGTAAGGGCATCCATCTCAAGAGATTAATACTATGTGGCCCACCTCAACTAACGTATGAGCACCCATCTCAATCCATATCCACTCGGTGCTTGGCATTATTCCCTACGGAGTATTTGACATTCATTCATTAAGGGATAAGAGATTGCTTCTAGATACCCCGCCTCAACTAACATATGGGCATCCATCTCAAATCCAATCATTCATTAAAGGGATAGGGATTACTACTAGATACCCCACCTAAACTCACGTAAGGGCATCCATTCCAACCCATCATTCATTGGAAATCTCTTTGATTCAAAGATGAGAATAGCCTTCCACCTAGGAATTCATTCATTAGAGTACAATCGAGGATAACTTTTCAATAGACTCAACATTCATTAACATTTACATTAACTTCATTCATTCATTCATCTATGTGTGTGTGTACGTGAGAATATCCTTTCACATAATCACCATGATTCACAAATGTTAATAGAGAGATAATATTCAATCCTAACACAATTAGCTTCTAAACATGATCATCTTTCATTCATTTAGATCACACACATTCTTCACATCACATTCATATATAAAACATCATGATAATACTTCAATTCTTCACATTATACCTTCAAGGCCATGATCACAATGTACATAGTAGGCAAACACCTCCACCTTTGAAGTGGATCAAGAATTCAAGCACAATTCTACATTAACATGAAATTAAGTCAAACTTGCCCTTTCAAGGCCTATGACCGTAAACCCTCAATACACCAAAAATTCACTATAATTTGACATAGATAATGATACAAATCAATAATCTAAATCAATCTGCACATAATCCATCATCATTCATTCATAATCAACAAACCCACTACATAACGCCAAATTTAGGAATTTAGAGAAATCATGGATTCATAAAGTAAAATCATCTTAAATCATCAATTAAACATCAATATGGTCATAGTTTATCATTTTCAAACGTTTGATGCAAGAACCCATGAGATTGAGTGAAACATAGGGTTTTTGAGAAACTTGAAGACTTTGGAAACTTCTTTCAAATTGACTTTAGGTCTAACTCTAGATGAAGGATCACCATAACTTTGCTAAGATTCCCCAAGAAATTTGATGAAGAAACCACCTTGAATCAAAACCGTAGCTCCAAGTTCTTGACCTTTTTCAATGGAGGATTTCTAGTGAGATAAAATATTTGAGAGGAGGTGGGTTTTCTTTTGATTCTATTTGGAGTGACTTAAATGAAATAATTTATGTCTAAAAAGGTTTTATAGTTCCTAGGAAAGGCATAGAATAATAGGGACTTAACATTGGAAAATAACCAAGGACCCTTAAAATTGTAACTTAAAAATTCAGCCCTTTCCCGTCCAAGCTTGCCCTGTGGACACTTGGGCTCGCCAACTGCACCCTCGGCTCGCCCTTTGTTCCTGAGAGCTCACTAAATGGGCTGGTCATTGGGCGTTTGGAGGGGGCCAATGGACGACACGCCAACCAGCTTGGCGAGCTACCCCTTAGCTCGCACTTTAGTCCAGCATCTTGGCCAAATGAGGCAGCCACTAGGCGAAGACAAGGCACAAGGGCGACTCGCCTAACCCTTTGGGCGATCAACACACCCATCGCCAAACAGCCCCTAAGGGAAAAAGGCTTAATTTACCCTAACTTGCTAGCCTAAGCCCTTATTTGCACCCTAGGCTTCCACCTTGCCCCACTAAGGTTCTAAAATAGCCGAGACATCAACCTAAAGTCACACTAACCAAAACGTTAGGCTCTAGTTCCACTAGTTCAGTTTTAGGATCATTACATTATCCCCCACTTAGGAACACTTGTCCCCGAATGACACTTAAAAAACATTAAGGTAAAATGACTCGAGACAAGCAGCCCAACGATCATAACACATTAGTATAAATGCATAAACATAGGAGGAAACATCAACTTCACATCAATAAGCTCAATACAACATAAGCAAGTAGGAACTACATCTACAACCTCATTATGCACCGAACAACCACATTTCTCATTTTGCTGGAGGAACTTCCTTCTCCAACTCATATCATGCCCATCAAAACTTCATTAAGCACATTATGCAACTTCTTCATAAACACATATTTAGGCATGTTCAACAATTCACCTCATGAATCATATAGGCAACTCATACTAGATGCACATTTAACATGAGGAACAAAAATGATGAAAACTCTTTTTTTTCCTCATATGAACTAGAATACAACTAAAACATCCATAACATAAGGAAACCATGTAAAAACTCATTTTCACATAAGACTCCAAAACATGAAATAAGCTACAAGGAACTCTAGGTCTCAAGCTCGAATAAGAATAGAAGGAAAGATATAAGGAAGGATATCAATACCCTCAACAACCTTACTACTCAACATACTATCCCCCAGTGAGGAGAAAACCCAACTAAGGCTATCATGAAACAACAAAAGGAGCTCATCACAACAAAAGGAACTGTAACTTACCGGCACCTTCATCTAGATTAGCTCATTTTTCCTTGTTAGCTTGAAGCACATAGAAACAGTTCTTCTTTGGTGCATTGGGATCCGGGCCATCATAAGGAACTTGTTTATCTTCCCTTCCTTTTGCCATTTGTATTGGGAAATCTCTCATCTTATGACCCTTCTTGCCACACCCAAAGCATCCATTTGTGTCGGCAAGACACTTACCCAAATGTTGCTTCCCACACTTGGCACACCTAGGCCTTTCAAAAGAGGAAGAACCACTTCCATTCCCTCCTTGAGCTTTACGATTAGACACCTTATAATTGTTAGCCATTAAGGTATCTTGATAGTAAGACCGCTTCTTGAACTTAGGTTGACCTTGCTCATCGGGCCTTGCCTTCTTCAAAACATACCAATCCTCTTATGTTTGGACTCCTCTATAGAATGTGCATACATAACAAGTCTAGAGATATTCATATCATCATGAAGCATCGCCGTACGAAACTCTTCCTTAACCAGTTCGGATACACCGGTAAAAAACCTACTCTCTCATCTCTAGGGTTAGACACCAAGGTTGGAGCATACTTAGACAATAGGGTAAACTTCAAGGAATACTCATTCACACTCATAGTACCTTGCCTAAGGTTTATAAACTCCCCCACCTTAACCTCCTTCTTCTCACGGGGAAAGTACTTGCTAAGGAAAGCTCTCATAAACTCCTCCCATTCTATAGGACCCGCTTCAACAGGCCTATTGGCTTTCTATTGAGTGAACCACACTTGGGCTACATCTTTCAATTGGTAGGAAGCCAACTCTGCCTTCTCCCTAGAAGTTACTCTATAGCATTTACCATCTTATTAACATCATCTAGAAACTCTTGGTGATCCTCTCCCACTTTAGAGCCAAGAAAAATAGGAGGATTCATCCTCGCAAAGTCTCTCAACCTTGAACACATAATATTCTCAATAATATACACCCTAGGACCCACATCCTGAGTAACTTCAGCCGTCATGGTTTGCACTAGAGTTAGAAAAGCCGTCCTAATCTCTTCATTGGTGATGTCCGGGCAAACCACCGGAACTTCATTCTCTTGATTACCTAGAGGAACTTGGTAACCTTGAAGACCTTGAACACCTTGGGGAGGAACTCCCTCATTCACTACTTCCTCTTCCACTCTCCTCACGTGCGTCCTTGGGGTAAACATATCTTATAAGCACAACAGAATGATTAGGAAAATGGACACTTATAGAACTAAACTCTAAGGCACGACTTCAAGAATATGAAATAAATGTAACTTTATATCCTCTCGGTCATAGATGTGTCGCGACTCACACCGATGAACAAGACTCTACTAGACGTGGCTTATGAGAATTTGATCCTGAAAACTATTTGCAAAATCTTATGCTCTGATACCAAATTTTTCACAACCCGAGAGCACCCCCTAGTTGTAACGTGTCGTACTCAACCCTGAAGGGGTCTTATACAAGCCTCTTAGAATTCATAGCATTCGACATATAGAAATAGTGTGAAATTAAAAACATTATTTAAAACCAAACTATTAAAAATCTCATTTATAAAGAAAAGGAATTCCAAGTCTCACATGGCCATCTTAGAAAAACTTTAACAAGATAAGGTCACGGCCCTTTACAATCGAAGTTTTGACAAAATTATTACAACATTAAAAAAAACTAGAAACATAAAGTCCTTGTCTTCAATCTATGAGGACATACCAAAAGTGGTCTTGAAAGAACTCTAATCCCAAGCTTCACTAGAGAATGCAATCACTTGGCGGAACCTACACTTGTAGTAAAAATAGGAAAATACGGGTTAGCACACAAAAATGTACTAAGTATGATGACCATGCAAAAACATGCTAACAAGGGATATTTTGTTGAAAGTCATCTTTTTATGCCATTTTTGTAAAACTTCATGACATTGATCATAGAAGCATATTATAAGTCACAACCAACATACAAAGTCACATATCTCAAATTAGTCAAAATCACATATAACCCTTTACCTTCACCTTGTGCCTTCACCTCAAGTAACCCTCAAGTTATACATTGTGCAATGTATGGATAGCATCCCATACCATCACCCACACTAACGTACCACCTTAAGGTCACCAAAAGTGAACTTACCATTCATCTTTCTAACCTTTTACACAATACAACATATAAGACACATAAACATCACATTAATCACATCATCACATTAAGAACATCATCTAAGACAACTCTACATCATACTTGTGCAATGTCGAAGTAGCATCCCATACTACTACTCACACTATGTACTCATTTGAAGTCACCACAAATAAGGAACATTCTTATACAATAGACATGACAAGGAAGTAACTCATAATACAGTCAAATTATAGCATGCATCTTTACATTTAAACATATAAGAGACAACATTCTTTATTAGCTTCATTACATTAAGAGCAACTTCATTCAGTAGACATTATATCATCATTCTAATAAAGGTCATTATAAGAGCCAATTCCTTTCATCAGCATTATAAAGGAACACACCATGACCTCTCTTAAATGCTTACTAGAGCAATGCACAGATGATATCCCATTACACCACCCACACTAAGTACTACATCCTTAAGAAGCCATAGTTCATTAACATTCTTTGTGAGGGTAAGCCTTAACTGACAGATACCATGAGAGCTTGACATGGAATCCCGATGACACCCTCTCCGAATAAGGGATTTTTACTTGCCTAAGGTAGGACCATCGTTTTTATAGATTAAGTGGATCTCCACTTGCTAGACCTATGTGGGCACATAGTTTGTGGGCTAGGGAGATTGTTACTAGATGCCCCGCCTCTACTCATGTGAGGGCATCCATCTTAAGAGATTGCTACTAAGTGCCCTGCCTCAACTAACGTATGAGCACCCATCTCAATCCATATCCACTCGGTGCTTGGAATTATTCCCCACGGAGTATTTGACATTCATTACATTTATTCATTAAGGGATAAGAGATTGCTTCTAGATACCTTGCCTCAACTAACGTATGTGCATCCATCTCAAAACGAATCATTAATTAAAGGGATAGGGATTGCTATTAGATACCCCGCCTCAACTCACGTGAGGCTATCCATCACAACCCATCCTTCATTGGAAAGCTCTTAGATTCTAAGATGAGAAAAGCCTTTCACCTAGAAAGCCCATTTCAGTCATTAGAGTACAATCGCAGATAACCTTTCAATAGACTAAACATTCATTAACATTTACATTAACTTCATTCATTCATTCATTCATTCATGTGTCTGTGTATGTGAGAATAGCCTTTCCCATAATAACCACCATTCAAAAGTGTTAATAGAGAGATAATATTCAATCCTAACATAATTAGCTTCTAAACATGATCATCTTTCATTCATTTAGATCACACACATACTTCACATCTCATTCATATAAACAACATCATGATAATACTTCAATTCTTCACACTATGCCTTCAAGTCCATGATCACAATCTACATAGTAGGTAAACACCTCCACCTTTCAAGTGGATCAACAATTCCAGCTCAATTCTACATTAACATGATATTAGGTCAAACTTGCCCTTTCAAGGCTATGACCACAAACCCTCAATTCACCAATAATTCACCATAATTAGACATAGCTAATGATAAAAATCAATAATCTAAATCAATCTACACATATATCCATTTTCATTCATTCATAATTAACAAACCCACTTCATAAGGCCAAATTTAGGAATTTAGAGATATCATGGGTTCATAGAGTAAAATTGTCTTCAATCATCAATTAAACATCAATATTGTCATAGTATATTATTTGCAAACGTTTGATGCAAGAACCCATGAGATTGAGTTAAACATAGGTTTTTGAGAAACTTGAAGACTTTAAAAACTTCTTTGAAATTGACTCTAGGGTGAAATCTAACCCTAGATGAAGGATGACCATACCTTTGCTAAGATTCCCCAAGAAATTTGATGAAGAAATCACTTTGAATCAAAACCGTAGTTCCAAGTTCTTGACCTTCTTCAATAGAGGATTTCTAGTGAGATAAAATATTTGAGAGGAGGTGGGTTTTGTTTTGATTCTATTTGGACTGACTTAAATGAAATAATTTACGTCTAAAAAGGTTTTATAGTTTCTAGGAAAGGCATAGAATAATAGGGACTTAACATTGGAAAATAACCAAGGACCCTTAAAATTGTAACTTAAAAATTCTGCCCTTTCCCGTTCAAGCTCGCCCTGTGGACACTTGGGCTTGCCAAGTGCACCCTCGGCTCACCCTTTGTTCCTGAGAGCTCACTAAATGGGCTGGTCATTGGGGGTTTGGAGGGGGCCAATGGGAGATACGCCAACCAGCTTGGCGAGCTACCCCTTAGCTCACACTTTGGTCCAGCTTCTTGGCCAAATGGTGCAGCCACTAGGGGAAGACAAGGCACAAGGGTGACTCGCCTAACCCTTTGGGCGATCAACACACCCATCGCCAAACAGACCCTAAGGGAACAAGGCTTAATTTACCCTAACTTGCTAGCCTAAGCCCTTATTTGCACCCTAGGCTTCCACCTTGCCCCACTAAGGTTCTAAAATAGCCGAGACATCAACCTAAAGTCACACTAACCCAAACGTTAGGATCTAGTTCCACTAGTTCATTTTTAGGATCGTTACATTATCCCCCACTTAGGAACACTCATCCTCGAATGACACTTAAAACACATTAAGGGAAAACGACTCGAGACAAGAAGCCCAACGATCATAACATATTAGTATAAATCCATAAACATAGAAGGAAACATCAACTTCACATCAATAAGCTCAATACAACATATGCAAGTAAGAACTACATCTACAAACTCATTATGCACCGAACAACCACAGTTCTCATTTTGTTAGAGGAGCTTCCTTCTCCAACTCATATCATGCCCATCAAAACTTCATTAAGAACATTATGCAACTTCTTCATAAACACATATTTAGGCATGTTCAACAATTCACCTCATGAATCATATAGGCAACTCATACTAGATGCACATTTAACATGAGGAACATAAATGATGAAAACTCTTTTTTTTCCTCATATGAACTAGAATTCAACTAGAACATGCATAACATAAGAAGACTATGGAAAAACTCATTTTCACGTAAGACTCCAAAACATGAAACAAGCTACAAGGAACTCTAGGTCTCAAGCTCGAATAACAATAGAAGGAAAGAGATAAGGAAGGATATCAATACCCTCAACAACCTTACTACTCAACATACTATCCCCCACTTAGGAGAAAACCCAACTAAGTCTATCATGAAACAACAAAAGGAGCTCATCACAACAAAAGGAACTTTAACTTACCGGCACCTCATCTAGATTAGCTCATTTTTCCTTGTTAGCTTGAAGCACATAGAAACGGTTCTTCTTAGGAGCATTGGGATCCGGGCCATCATAAGGAACTTGTTTATCTTCCCTTCCTTTTGCCATTTGTATTGGGAAATCTCTCATCTTATGACCCTTCTTTCCACACCCAAAGCACCCATCTGTGCCAGCAAGACACTTACCCAAATGTTGCTTCCCGCACTTGGCACACCTAGGCCTTTCAAAAGAGGAAGAACCATTTCCATTCCCTCCTTGAGCTTTACGGTTCGACACCCTATAATTGTTAGCCATTAAGGAATCTTGATTGTAAGACCTCTTCTTGAACCTAGGTTGATGTTGCTCATCGGGCCTAGCCCTCTTCAAATCCTTACCAATCCTCTTATATTTGGACTACTCTATAGAATGTGCATACACAACAAGTCTAGAGATATTCATATCATCATGAAGCATCGCGTACGACACTCTTCCTTAACCAGGTCGGATACACCGGTTAAAAACCTACTCTCTCATCTCTAGGGTTAGACACCAAGGTTGGAGCATACTTAGACAATAGGGTAAACTTCAAGGAATACTCATTCACACTCATAGTACCTTGCCTAAGGTTTATAAACTCCCCCTCCTTAACCTCCCTCTTCTCACGGGGAAAGTACTTACTAAGGGAAGCTATCTTAAACTCCTCCCATTCTATAGGACCCGCCCGCTTCAACCGGCCTATTGGCTTTCCATTGAGTGAACCACACTTGGGCCACATCTTTCAATGGGTAGGAAGCCAACTCTGCCTTCTCCCTAGAAGTTACTCCAATAGCATTTACCATCTTATTAGCATCATCTAGAAACTCTTGGGGATCCTCTCCAACTTTAGAGCCAAGAAAAATAGGAGGATTCATCCTCACAAAGTCTCTTAACCTTGAGCCCATAATATTCTCAATAGCATACCCCTAGGATCCACATCCCGGGTAACTTCAGTCGTCATGGCTTGCACTAGAGTTAGAAAAGCCGTCCTAATCTATTCATTGGTGATGTCTGGGAAAACCACCGGAACTTCATTCTCTTGATTGCCTAGAGGAACTTGGTAACCTTGAAGACCTTGAACACCTTGGGGAGGAACTCCCTCATTCACTACTTCCTCTTCCACTCTCCTCATGGGCGTCGTTGTTGTATTCATATCCTATTAGCACAACAGAAGGATTAGGAAAAAGGACACTTATAGAAGTAAACTCTAAGGCACGACTTCAACAATATGAAATAAATATAACTTTCTATCGTCCAATAGCCTCTCGCTCATAGATGTGTCGCGTCTCACACCGATGAACAAGACTCTACTAGACGTGACTTATGAGACTTTGATCCTAAAAACTATTTCCAAAATCTTATGCTCTGATGCCAAATTTGTCACAACCCGAGAGCACACCCTAGTTGTAACGTGGCGTACTCAACCCTGAAGGGGTCTTATACAAGCCTCTTAGCATTCATAGCATTCGACATATAGAAATAGTGTGAAATTAAAAACTTTATTTAAAACCAAACTATTAAAAATCTCATTTATAAAGCAGTGGAATACTAAGTCTCACATGGCCATCATAGACAAACTTTAACAAGATAGGGTCACGGCACTTTACAATCGAAGTCTTGACAAAAGTATTAAAACATAAAAAAAAACTAGAAATATAAAGTTCTTGTCTTCGATCTATGAGGACATACCAAAAGTGATCTTGAAATAACTCTAATCCCAAGCTTCACTAGAGAATGCAATCACTTGGTGGAACATACACTTGTAGTAAAAATAGGAAAATATGGGTTAGCACACAAAAATGTACTAAGTATGATGACCATGCAAAAACATGCTAACAAGGGATATTTTGTTGAAAGTCATGCTTTTATACCATTTTTGTAAAACTTCATGAACATTGATCATAGAGGCATATTATAAGTCACAACCAACATACAAAGTCACATATCTCACATTAGTCAAAATCACATATAACCCTTTACCTTCACCTTGTGCCTTCACCTCAAGTAACCCTCAAGATATACCTTGTGCAATGAATGTATATCATCCCATACCACCACCCACACTTAGGTACCACCTTAAGGTCACCAAAAGTGAACTTACCATCCATCCTTCTCACCTTTTACACAATACAACATATAAGAGACATAAACATCACATTAATCACATCATCACATTAAGATCATCATCTAATACAACTCTACATCATACTTGTGCAATGTCCAAGTAGCATCCCATACTACTACTCACACTAAGTACTCCTTTGAAGTCACCATAGACAAGGAACATTTGTATACAATAGACATGACAAGAAAGCAACTCATAATACAGTCAAAGTATAGCATGCATCTTTACATTTAAGCATATAAGAGACAACATTCTTTATTAGCTTCATTACATTAAGAGCAACTTCATTCAGTAGACATTAGATCATCATTTTCATAAAGGTCATTATAAGAGCCCATTCCTTTCATCAACATTATAAAGGAACACACCATGACCTCTCTCAAATGTGTACTTAAGCAATGCATAGATGGCATCCCATTCCACCACCCACTCTAAGTAGTACATCCTTAAGAAGCCATAGTTCATTAACATTTTTTGTGGGGGTAAGCCTTAACCGACATAGACCATGAGAGCTTCATATAGAATCTTGGTGACACCCTCACCGGATAAAGGATTCCTACTTGCCTAAGGTAGGACAATCATTTTTATAGATTAAGAGGATCTCCACTTGCTAGACCTATGTGGACACATAGTTTATGAGATAGGGAGATTGTTACTAGATACCTCGCCTCAACTCACGTGAAGGCATCCATCTTAAGAGATTGCTACGAAGTGCCCTTCCTCAACTAACGTATGAGCACCCATCTCAATCCATATCCACTCGGTACTTGCAATTATTCCCCACCGAGTATTTGACATTCATTACATCCATTCATTAAGGGATAAGAGATTGCTTCTAGATACCCCGCCTCAACTAACGTATGGGCATCCATCTCAAAACCAATCATTCATTAAAGGTATAGGGATTGCTATTAGATACCCCGCCTCAACTCACATGAGGGCATCCATCACAACCCATCCATCATTGGAAAGCTCTTAGGTTCAAAGATGAGAAAAGCCTTTCACCTAGAAACCCCATTTCAGTAATTAGAGTACAATCGAGGATAACCTTTCAATAGACTCAACATTCATTAACATTTACATTAACTTCATTCATTCATTCATCTATGTGTGTGTATACGTGAGAATAGCCTTTCACATAATCACCATCATTCACCAGTGTTAATAGAGAGATAATATTCAATCCTAACATAATTAGCTTCTAAACATGATCATCTTTCATTCATTTAGATCACACACATGCTTCACATCTTATTCATATAAACAACATCATGATAATACTTCAATTCTTCACATTATGCCTTCAAGGCCATGATCACAATGTACATAGTAGGTAAGCACCTCCACCTTTCAAGTGGATCAACAATTCAAGCCCAATTCTACATTAACATGATATTAGGTCAAACTTGCCCTTTCAAGGCTATGACCACAAACCCTCAATTCACCAATAATTCACCATAATTAGACATAGATAATGATAAAAATCAATAATCTAAATCAATCTACACATAAATCCATTATCATTCATTCATAGTCAACAAACCCACTTCATAAGGCCAAATTTAGGAATTTGGAGATATCATGGGTTCATAGAGTAAAATCGTCTTGAATCATCAATTAAACATCAACATAGTCATATTATATCATTCGCAATGCAAGAACCCGTGATATTGAGTGAAACATAGGATTTTTGAGAAACATGAATACTTTAAAAACTTCTTTGAAATTGACTCTAGGGTGAAATCTAACCCCAGATGAAGGATTACCATACCTTTGCTAAGATTACCCAAGAAATTTAATGAAGAAATCACCTTGAATCAAAACCCTAGCTCCAAGTTCTTGACCTTCTTCAATGGAGGATTTCTAGTGACAGAAAATATTTGAGAGGAGGTGGGTTTTCTTTCGATTCTATTTGGAGTGACTTAAATGAAATAATTTAAGTCTAAAAAGGTTTTATAGTTGCTAGGAAAGGCATAGAATAATAGGGACTTAACATTGGAAAATAACCAAGTACCCTTAAAGTTGTAACTTAAAAATTCTACCCTTGCCCATCCAAGCTCACCCTTTGGACACTTGGGCTAACCAAGTGCGCCCTTGGCTTACCCTTTGTTCCAGAGAGCTCACTAAATGGGCTGGTCGTTGGGCGATTGGAGGGGGCCAGTGGGCGACATGCCAAGAAGCTTGGAGAGCTACACCTTAGCTCCCCCTTTGGTCCAGTATCTTGGCCAAATGGGGCAGCCACTAGGCGAACACAAGGCACAAGGGCGACTCACCCAACCCTTTCAACAATCACCAAGCTGTTATTATAATGAGATTTAAAGATGATATGGGTTCGTACAAGAATGTACTAAGTATGATAGTCATGCACAGAATCACGAAAAACATGCTAAAAAGGACATTTTACTTGAATGCATGTCGTTTACTAGTTTAAAGAATCATTTTAAAGATAATGGAAGAACATAAGTCATAAGCATAAGCAACCCATATATCATCATATCATAATAGGAACATGCCATAAATACTCTCAAAGCAAACTTGTGCAATGCATGAATAAGATCCCATAATCTCACCCATACTAAGTAAAGCTTCTTGAGTAAATATGGTTCATATTTCATATTCTTGTTCATACTATCATAAAGGGAGATTAGCCTTAACCGACATAGACCATGTGAGCTTAGCATGGAATCTAGTGTCTACCCCACACCGAAAAGGGGTTGTCCTACCTGCCTTGAACCATACTCTTAGGTTAGGTTGATCAACTAGCTAAAGACCTATGTGGGCACATAGTTATGGGATAGGGAGATTGCTAATAGAAACCCGGACTCTACTAAGGTATAAGGTTTCAATCTTATGAGATACATACTTTGGGAACCCGGACACAACTATGGTAGAAGGAACCCATTTTGAAAGTCGGACTCAACTATCGTATAAGCTTCCATTTCATATTTATATTCACTCGGTGCTAGGCATTAAGTCCCATTGAGTTTATATTAAGTTTCACTTAAGTTCATAATTACGGAAGAATGTCTTGACACTCATTCCAACATAACTCATACTAAAGCTCATAGATTCAATAGGTGAGACTAATCTTCTAACCTTAGAATCGCTATATACAAAGCTTTCACATCATATCATATTCATACATAAGTTTGTACATGAGGATAACTCCTAAATGGATGAATTTGTCCTAAATGAATCTAATGAAGAATGTTGGCTTAAATGCTTAAATATAAAGATGCATGCTATACTTGGATTGTATTATGAGTTACTTCCTTGTCATGACTTATTGGATATGAATGTGCCATGTCTAGGGTGACTTCAAAGGGGTACTTAGTGTGAGTAGTAGTATGTGATGCTATTTGGACTATGCACAAGTATGACTTAGAGTTATCTAAGATGTTGGTCTTAATGTGATGATGTGACTGATGTGATGTTTATGTCTCCTAAATGCTCTATTGTGTAAAGGTGGAAAGGATGAATTGTAAGTGCACTTATGGTTACCTTAATGTGGTGCCTTAGTGTGGGTGGTGGTATGGGACGCTACCCATAAATTGCACAAGGTATAGCTTGAGAGTTACTTGAGGTGGAGGCTCAAGGTGAAGGTAAAGGTTTATATGCGATCTTGTTCAACTGTGAATTATGTGACTTTGTTTGGTGGTTGTGACTTCTATTATGCCTATTGTATCAATGTTCATGAAGGTTTACAAAAATGGCATAAAAGCATGACTTTCAACTCAAATGTCCTTTTTAAGCGTGTTTTTGCATGGTCATCATACTTAGTACATCTAATGTGCTAACTCCATTCTTCTCATTTTCATACTACGTGTAGGGTTTGGAGATGTTGGTGTGCTATGCTTGAAGGATAGGTTTCTAAGGTGCTTGAAGATGAAGACTTGGTGAGTCCTCATAGTTTCGAGGACAAATCCATGGTGTTCCTTTTATATCTTTAGTTTATGTTAAAGCTTTTGTATGGGCTAAGTCACATTGTTTTATTCAAAGTATTAGATGATGTGATACATAGTATATAAAGTATAGAAAGTATTCCACTTGCTTTTAATGGAAATGTCTTCAATCGTAAATAAAGTTTTAAATTCTTCTCTAGTTTCCTATGTTCTTATGTTCAAGAATGCTATGAGACTTGTATTAGACCCCTTCAGAGTCGAGTACGCCATGTTACAACTTGGCGGTGCTCTCGGGTCGTGAACACTAGGTGCTTCTATAATTTGATAATGAAACAACGTGCCAAGTGAGTCTGAGGAAATTGTATGTTCATGGAATATGTGCCAATCTTGAACTTGCCTCGTTTGTAATGTTAAGATAATCTAGGCTAGAAATTGGGAAATGATCATAGGCCCTTGTTCAAATAATTCCACTTAAGCCTAAAAGGATCCAACTAAAAGAAATAAATGCTCTCTTTGATCCTAATGTTTTAGCCTAATGAATACCACTTCTTTCAAAACACCTAACTCACCTTCCCTTAAAGACTGTTTTGGCCCTGGTCCCTCTTTGGGCATTTGCACCTTAACTTAGGCAAAAATATTAAGTTGAGAGTGGCTAATTCAAAAGTTACCTTAATCTCGGCCCTGGTCCGACCTCAGACATTGTGCACCTCCACTCACGCAAAACACGTAAGTTCAGGGTGGCTGTGAAAATGGAAACTGAAAGAAAAGGGTATGAAAATAATTATTTATAGAAGAAGAAAAAGGAAAGAAAAAGATGTGACTAAACTCAAGAGAATAGAAAGAGTGATAATGATGTTGAAAAACAAAGAAAGAAGAAGTAAAAGAAAAAGAAAAAAAGTGTAAAAAGAAGAATGAAAAACTCAAGCCACATTTGTGCTGAAGAAAGTCAAAGAAAAGAGGAGAAAATAAAAATATGTCTGAATTGGTTGAGAAAAGATGTAAATAGCCAATTTTATGTCGAGGAGGGTAGAAAATTCACTAAAAGTACCCAAATGTATCCTACCTGACCTTGAGCCTACGTTACAAGTTAATAAATAACTATAGTGATCCTTGGGACTAGTCTAGTAAATCTATGCGATAAAAATAAGGGCAAGCCTATGGTACTGAGCACTAATTGTATTTGCATTCATTTCTAAGTGTGACTGTTGACTGAATCCTTAAGCTTAAAAATCATATTTGTTGTGTGAAAAAGGATTTCTTTGAGGTAAGGGCACTAGTTACATTGTTGGAGAGTTGGCAGCTTGGTGATTGTTGAAAATGTATGTGGGGATATTTGTTAGTTGTTATGGATGACTTTCCTTGTATTCATAGTAATGTTCATGACTATTTCCTTATTGGTGACTAGTTATTATAATGAGATTTAAAGATGATATGCATGACCAAGGGAAGTTCAAGCGGACACTTAGTACGGTTGGTTTTGTGGGATGCCAACCATACATTGCACAATTGTTACTTAGAGGTTGCTAAGGTGTTTGTATTACCATGTAATGAGTATAAATGTGATTATGGCTTGTGTTGTACATTGTAAATACATGTTGGTTTCTAAACTTGGCAAAGGCATACATTTCTAACAAAAATGTTTCGTTTATCATATTTAAGGATTTTATGTATGTTTCCATACTTATTACATATCATCTGCTAACCCCTTCTTCCTTCTACATCTTAATGAGTGTAGGGTCCGGCTAGGTGACTTTCACTCTCCTTTTGAAGAAGACATGGATTGGTTATCTCCAAGATGTGGTGAGTCCTCAAGTTTGAGGTAGTTTCTATTGTACTTCTCATGTGGAGTCTATTATTGATTTATAAGGTCTAAGTCCAAAACTTTGTATTCCTATGTTTTAGATGGTTGTATGAGACAAAGTCTAGATTTCCTATTACTTTCTTTAATGAAAAATGAAGTTGGACTTCGATTTTAATGTTTTAAATTTTCTGCATTATTTCAATGCTTTATGTAATAATGATGCTAGAGGCTTGTATGAGTCCACTTCGGGGTCAAGTACACCATGTTATGTCTAGGTGGTACTCCAGGGTCATGACAAACGTGGTATCAGAGCATAAGGTTTTGGGAATAATATTTAGGTTGATGTCTCATGCACCACATCTAGTAGAGTCTTATTCATAAATGTGAAGTGCGCCACACTTATGAATAAGAGGCTATAAGATGCCTAGGAACATACCCTTCTTTCATTACTCTTTAGTCGTGCTTTGGAGTTCTAACTCTATGAATTCCTTTCTTCTAACCCTTCTCTTGTGATTATAGGAAATGAATACAAGAAGGGCGAACTTAAGAAGAAGGGTAGAAGAGATGGTGAATGATGAGGGAGTTCCTCCCCAAGGTCCTCAAGATCCTCAAGGGACTCAATTTCCTCAAGTTCCTAATGATAAATGAGCTATGACTAATGTCGAGATAAGTGAGGCTCTCCAAACCTTGACTCAACTCATGACGGCGCAAGCACAAGACGTGATAACTCAAGCTTAAGCGATGATGGCTCATGCAAATAGGGAAGTTGGGCCCCATGCTAATCCTAATGCAGGCACCATGGCTTCAAGGTTAAGAGACTTTACTAGGATGAACCCTCCTATTTTATTGGGTTCCAAGGTGAATGAAGACCCACAAGAGTTTATGGAAGAGGTCTACAAGATATTGGATATTATGGGAGTAACTTCTATTGAGAAAGCCGAACTAGCCGGGTATCAATTTAAAGATGTGGACCAAGTATGGTTTACTCAATGGAAGGATAATAGGGCTATAAGAGCGGGTCCCATAAGTTGGGAAGTGTTCAAGAAGGTGTTCCTTGATAAATTGTTTCCCCGTGAGAAGAGGGAAGCCAAGGTTGAGGTGTTCATCAACCTCCATCAAGGGGGGAATGAGTGTCCAAGATACTCCTGAAATTCACTAAGTTGTCCAAATATGCCCCATATTTGGTGTCTAACCCAAGAGATGAAATCAGTGAAGAGGACAAGGCCCGATGATGGAAATTCTTCTAAGGGTAAGTTTGAGGGTCAAAGTGGACCAAGGTTCAAGAAGAGGTTTTCCAAAAAAGGCTCCTCCAATGCTCCATGACAAAACAAAGATAGGGTGTCTAACCCTAAGCATCAAGTAGGCAATAGGTTTGGACCTTCCACGGAGAGACCGACAAGTGACAAGTGACAAGTGTGGTAAGAAACATAAGGGGAAATGTCTTGCTGGAATGGGTGTGTGATATGGAGGTGGCAAAAGTGGACATCAATTGAAAGATTGTCCAACTCGTCTGGCCAAGGGAGAAGAGGGTAACCTAGCTACACCAAGTGGCTCTAATGCCGATGCTACCAAGAAGAATCACTTCTATGCTCTCCAATCTAGAAGTGATCAAGAGGGAACCCCGGACGTTGTTACCGATATGTTGCAAGTATTTTCAATTGATGTTTATGCATTAATAGACCCCGGTGCCACTTTATGTTTTGTTACTCCTTTTGTGGCAATGAAATTTTAAGTACCTTCCGAAGAGTTAGAAGAACCTTTTTTTGTGTCTACCCCAGTTGGTAACTAGGTTGTAGCTAAAAGAGTGTATAAGAGATGTTCCATCCCTTTGTCTCATAGAGTAACTTTGGTAGGTTTGGTTGAATTTGATAGGTTGGACTTTGATGTCATTTTGGGGATGGATTGGCTTCACGCTTGTTTTGCTTCCATTGATTGTAGAACTCAGGTAGTAAAGTTTCAATTTCCAAATGAGCCCATTTAAGAATGGAAGGGGGGAAATTCAATCCCTAGAGGTCAATTAATTTCATGTCTAAAGGCTTGTAAAATGATTTTTAAGGGTGTCCCCGTAGTGAGGGAGTTTCCAGAGGTCTTTCCCAATGACTTGCCAGGAATTCCTCCTGAACGGGAAATAGACTTCGGCACTGATCTTTGTCGAATACTCACCCTATATCAATTCCCCTTTACCGGATGGCTCCGGCCGAATTAATGGAATTAAAGGCACAACTCAAATATTTATTAGACAAGGGTTTCATTCAACCAAGCATATCTCCATGGGATGCTCCGGTATTGTTTGTGACAAAGAAAAATGGGTCCCTTATGATGTGTATTGATTACCACCAATTGAACCAGGTCACTTTAAAGAATAGGTACCCTCTCCCTGGAACTGATGATTTGTTTAACCAACTCCAAGGGGCGAGTTACTTTTCGAAGATTGACTTAAGGTCGGGCTACCACCAACTCAAGGTGAGGGAGGTTGATATTCCTAAAATGGCCTTTCGAACAAGATATAGTCACTATTAATTCCTAGTCATGTCCTTTGGTCTAAAAACTACCCCGGCGGCGTTCATGGATCTAATGAATAGCGTATTTAGGCAATATCTTGATTCGTTTGTGATTGTTTTTATTGACGATATTTTGATCTATTCGAGGAGTGAGGGTGATCATATAAAGCATTTTAGGATAGTATTGCAAGTCCTTAAAGACCACCAATTATATGCTAAGTTTATCAAGTGTGAGTTTTTCCAAAGGTCGGTTGCTTTCCTTGGTCATATTGTTTCGGGCATGGGTATAGAGGTTGACCCTAAGAAAACGAATATGGTCAACAGTTGGCCTAGACCTCTAGCTCCTACTAATATTAGAAACTTTTTGGGTTTGGCCGGTTACTTTAGGAGGTTTGTTGAGGGTTTTTCCTCTATTGCCTGTCCATTAAAGTTTGTGTGGTTGGAAGCTTGTGAGAAAAGCTTCCAATAATTGAATAATAGACTTACATCCGCTCCGGTGTTGACCTTACCGGAGGGTACCAATGGATTTATTGTATATTGTGACGCTTCTCGAGTGGGTTTAGGATGTGTCGTCATGCAACGGGGTAAAGTGATTGCCTATGCTTCAAGGAAATTCAAGATACATAAAAAGAATTATCCAACTCATGAGCTCAAACTAGTGGCGGTGGTGTTTGCTTTGAAAATATGGAGACACTATCTTTATGGGGTACATGTAGATGTGTTAACCGACCAAAAGAGCCTTCACTACGTGTTTAGCCAAAAAGATTTGAATCTTTGACAAAGAAGGTGGTTAGAACTTTTAAAGGATTATGAAATAAGTGTGCTTTACCACCCCGACAAACCCAATGTGGTTGCGGATGCCTTGAGTAGATTGTCCATGGTTAGTGTTGCTCATGTGGAAGATGAGAAGAATGAATTGGTTCGTGATGTGCATAGGTTGGCCCGTCTGGGTGTCCAACTAGTAGATTCCTCCAAGGGTGGAGTTATGGTTCATCATAGTACCGAATCATCCTTTGTAATTAATGTGAAGTCTAAGAAACATCTTGATCCTATTTTAATGGAATTGAAGGAGTCGTTTCTCAATAAGTCCGTTGAGGTTTTCTCCCAAGGGGGAGATGGGGTGTTTAGGTACCAAGGTAGGTTGTGTGTGCCGGATGTTGATGGTTTGAAGGAGAAAATTCTAGAAGAGGCTCATGGTTCGCAATATTCTATTCATCCGGGAGCCACCAAGATGTACCATTACCTTTGGGAAGTCTATTGGTGGAAATGGAATGAAGAGGATATAGCAGGTTTTGTGGCCAAGTGCCCGAATTGTCAACAAGTCAAGGCTGAAAACATGAAATCGGGAGGTTTGCTCCAAGATATAAAGATTCCCACTTGGAAGTGGGAGGAGGTGAATATGGATTTTGTTGTAAGGTTGCCTCATACTCGAAGGCAACATGATTCTATTTGGGTCATTGTTGATAGGATGATGAAATCTGCCCACTTCATTCCGGTCAAGATTACTTTTTCAGGGGAAGACTATGATAAGTTGTACATCAAAGAGGTAGTGAAGTTGCATGGGATTCCTTTGTCCATCATATCAGTTAGAGGTATTCAATTTACTTCACATATTTGGAAGGCGTTTCAACAAGGACTTGGTAGCAATGTTAAACTTAGTAGCACCTTCCACCCTCAAATGGATGGTCAAGCGGAACGTACCATTCAAACCTTAGAGGACATGTTGAGAGAAAGAGTGATTGATTTCAAGGGTAATTGGGATGATCATCTTCCTTTGATAGAATTTGCCTACAACAATAGTTACCACCCTAGCATTGTCATGTCTCCATTTGAAGCACTATATGGAAAGAGGTGTAGATCTTCGGTTGGGTGGTTTAAGGTAGGTGAGTTTGCTCTAATTGGTCCCGAACTAATCTATGTTGCCATTGAGAAAGTTCAACTCATTAGAGAAAGGTTGAAGACGGCCCAAAGTCAGCAAAAGTCTTATGCCAACAATAGAAGAAAGGATCTTGAATTTGAGGTTGATGATTAGGTCTACTTGAAAATCTCTCCTATGAAAGGTGTGATGAGGTTTGGCAAGAAGGGGAAACTTAGTCCCCGGTATGTGGGGCCATACCAAATATTGAAGCGTATTGCGAAAGTTTCTTATGAGGTGGACTTACCAAATGAGTTGGCTTCGGTTCACCTGGTGTTTCATGTTTCATGCTCAAAAAGTGTATTGGTAATCCGGTTTCCATCCTTCCCTTAGAGGGTTTAGAAGTTGATGAGAACCTTTCTTATGAAGAGGTCCCAGTTGAGATTTTAGACCGACAAGTGAAAAAGTTGAGAAATAAGGAAGTAGCTTTCGTTAACGTTCTATGGAAGAATCACTTAGTTGAGGGTGCTATATGGGAGGCCGAGGCCGATATGAAGTCCAGTTATCCTCATCTTTTTCCTTCTGCTCCTATTTAAGCTTGAGGTAAATAGTTCCTCTTAAGTTAGTGTTTTGGGAGTCATGTATGTTGTATGATTTTCCATGATTTCCCTATATTGTGCGTGTTCTTGTGAGAATTCATGTTTTAGCATATATTGAGTTTTCATGATGTCTATGTTTCCACATGTTGATTTGCATTTTAGTATGATGATTGAAATTATGACTTCATGTGGTAAATTGATGATCATGCTTATTGATGTGTTGATGAGATGGCTCACTAGCTCCATATTATTGTGTTGAACTTACTTGAGTTGGAGAAGTTAGTTCCTCCCATGCTTATGTAAAGTGATGAGTTGTCTGCCTATTGAGTTAGTAGAAGTAATTTCTACTTTATTGTATTGCATTAACCATGTTGTGAAATGGAGTTGAAGTTTCCTCCTTTTGAATTTTGCATATGGTGAATAGTGCATTGTGAGTTTTGCTCAATTTTGATGTTTCATGCATGATGGGCTGCTAGTCTAGAGTTTCTAATTTAGTTTGGTGTCTTGGTCATCATTCGGGGATGAATGTTCCCAAAGGGGAGATAATGTGAATTTAATTATTGAATCTTGTTTTGTTCATGCCTATTGTAGCATCTTTAGGTGTAATTGTGAGACATGATTTATGACCTTGAAAAGGGGTAAATTGATAGGTTTTGTACATGTTGATGAAAGTAGTGTATAACCTATTGATTCACTTAGAAAGTAAATCTCCTATGACTAATGAGTAGAGTATGGTATTGTAAATTGTATTGTTCTTCTCTTACCGTTATACTTGATGATGCATGAATAGTGTAGGATGATGATGATGTATTGTGATGATTGAAAGTCTACTTCTCATGAATACACTACGAATGTAATGTGAAAGTCCTACTCACCCACTAATGTTGATTCTAAGGTTGAAAGTACATTCTCACCTTTAATAAATCTATGAGCTATTTTGATGATATATATTGAATGAAGGATAGAGCATTCTTTCACACATGTAAATGCAATTCAAGACTTAATCATGTGTAATTTGGGAAATAATGCTTAGCACCGACTGGATATGGACAATGAAAGGCCCTTCCACCTATGCAATAGGGAGGGTCATCCAAAGTGAACTCATGAGATGGAAGCCCATCCACCAATGCAATAGGGCGGGTTTCTAGAAGAAATCTTCCTATCCCATAACTATGTGCCAACACAAGACTTAGCTAGTGGATCCACCTAGACTCTAATACACTTAGTCCTACCTTAGGCAAGTAGGACGCCTTCTTTCAGTGTGGGGTTACATGACACCGGATTCCATGTAGCTCACATGGTCTATGTCGGTTATGTTATTCTTCCCTAAATGAATGATAATGAATGAGACATGAACTATACTATGACTTCTTGGTAAGTTTACTTAGTAGGAGTGGGGGTATGGGACTTCACTCCCACATTGAACAAGTGGACTTGGTAGGATGTTGTGGGATGGTTCCTTATTATTATGATGAAATACAAATGCATACATGTGTCTTGAATGGTTAGTTGTTATGAATGGCTTTTCTTTTATTCAAAGTAATGTTCATGACTATATCTTTATTGGTAACTAATGATTATAATGAGGTTTAAAGATGATATGCATGACCAAGGGAGCTTCAAGGGGACACTTAGTAGGATTGGTATTATGGGATGTCAACCATACATTGCACAATTGTACCTTAGACGTTGCTAAGGTGTTTGTATTACCATGTAATGAGTATAAATGTGGTTATGGCTTGTGTTGTACATTGTAACTGCATGATGGTTTCTAAACTTGGAAAGACATGCGTTTCTAACAAAAATGTCCCTTTTATTATATTTAAGGATTTTATTTATGTTTCCATACTCAGTACATATCATGTGCTAACCCCTTCTTCCTTCTACATCTTAATGAGTGTAGGCTCCGGCAAGGTGACTTCCACTCTCCTTTTGAAGAAGACTTAGATTGCTTATCTCCAAGTTGTGGTGAGTCCTCAAGTTCTAGGACGGGATTTCCTATTTCTTAGTTTCTACTGTATTTCTCATACGGAGACTATTATTGATGTATAACGGCTAAGTCCCAAACTTTCTATTCGTATGTTTTAGATGGTTGTATGAGACAGAGTCTAGATTTCCTATTACTTTCTTTTATGAAAAGTGAAGTTGGACTTCGATTGTAAAGTTTTAAATTTTCCACATTATTTCAATGGCTTATGTAATGATGATGCTAGAGGCTTGTATGAGACCCATTCGGGGTCATATACGTCATGTTACATTTTGGGGGTACTCCCGGGTCGTGACATTTATAAGTAAAGTCGAAGTCTAAACACTTGTCTCATTAGCCATCTAGTACATATGAATCAAATTTGGGCTTAGCCCATACATCATATCCAAAAACTAAGAGTAAGAAGGAAAACTAAAAACAATGAAAATTCATCCTCAAAGCATGAGGACTCACCAAAGCTCGAAATCTCTCAAATTGACCTCTAGCCACAAAACAGGGAACCTTGACTGTCGGACCCTACATTTGGGGAAATGTGGGCAACAGTATGTGTTAGTACAAAATATGTACCAAGTATGATAGCCATTAATATAAACTTTTAAATCATGCCAAAATAGGACATTTCATAACATAAAATGACCAAGCTAAAAGATTATATAAAAGGGTTAGAAAACATGAGTCGTAAAACATGGTCAATGTAAGCTAACATCTTTAAGTTGTTTAAACACATGTGAGATACTTATTGAAGTAATATTAGTTCATTATTAATGTGGGAATTAGCCTTAACCTATATAGAGACCATGTGAGCTATAACATGATCCCTAGTGTCTCCCACAGAAAAAAGGATTGCCCCACTTGCAAATGTAAGGATCAAGAACTTCTAGATAATGTGGATCCACTAGCTAATATCTATCTAGACAATAATTATATGGGGGCACATATGTAAGGGATAAGGAGATTGCTTCTACAAACCCGACCTCTACTCACGGAAAAGATTTCATCCCAATATCCTCTCGGTGCTAAGCATAAATCCCATGGAATAGTCATTTTCTTACTTGTTCTCATTATTAATGGAAGGGCACGTCATATTTCCAATACAGGCTAGGTCATAAGTCATCCATGGAAAGTTATCATTCAATACTAGGTTTCATTAGGATAGCTCCTTATCTTTGATTCATTTAGGTGAGAAGACATTTCAACCTTAGAATCCTTACTATGTGAGAGAACCATTCACAATCATACTTTCATGTGAATATGAGAAAATCCTTTCAACAACACAACAACAACATTATCGTTGATAGTTCACTCTCAAAGAAACCTTCATACATTTACATAAATTTTGTAAGAACATGCTTAATTTCATAAACTCTTCATTCATAATCCAAAACCCCATCATATGGTCATAATTTGGGAAAACATTGGAATATGGGTACATGGGGAATCATCATAAAAAACCATAAAATTTCATCAATTCATGCATAAGAGATCATAATTCGATAATTCCATCAATTAAATCAATAATCAAGAGAACCTATAATGTAAAAGAAAAACCCTAACTCAATTGGGGACTTCTAACTTTGAAAATAAGAGAATTTGGGAACTCCATGAATGGAAGGAATCCATCGATGAAAACTATCATACCTCAATGCCAAAATCTTGCCTTCAATGGGGGAATTGGAGACATGCCTTGAAACCCTAGGTTGAACCATTCTTCATAAAGTTTCTAGAGAGAGAAATATTTTAGAGAGGAGGAACTTGATCTTCTTTGGTAAATTTAGGAAAATGACTTAAATGGGTAAGTTTTGGGGTTAAAATCTCTTATATAGGGGTTCTAGGTAAGGGAAAACTGATATAGTATCAATATAAAATAATTACTAAAAGACCCAATTTCCCTTAAGTTACAACTGATGCGAACCTCCATATGGAGGCCCACACAAGCCGTCTATGTATCCATGAGCCATCTGGGTAGTCATGTCCCTAGACAATTGGGCTGGAAAACGTACACCAAAATTCCACTCACCTTACGACCCACTCCAAGAGCCTCAATTATCCTCACTAGCCGCCCAGTGGCTCGTGTGGATGGTCAGCCATAAAACGGCTACTACCTCCTCCTTCAAGGGCATCACTATCCATCGTGGTCCTCACCACGAGCCGTCTAAGTGCTAATGGGAGGGGAACCCTATTTAGCTTCACACAGTAAGCCTTCACGAGCTACATTACGCCTCGTGGTGCCCTTCAGTGCTTGTCTAGGCCTTGGTGAAGGGTGCCCATGCTCAGTCTTAGCTTGTGACCTCTCACTTGATCACTTGCTTAGCCTACTAGATTTTGAGGTGTTACATCATAATTTTCTATGTTCTATAGACACAATCTGAGGGCCATAAAAGGAACCACAAACTGTAGATAAGATCCATAAACAAACTTTGGAGAATTTAAGAAATTTGTATAAGATTATGTGTATTTTTTCTGGGTTGTAAAAGCTTTTGTCAATAATAGACGAGAGCATGGTATATGGGTTGTAGAATATTTAGAAATATTTATTTGTCCGCACAACAAAGTCCCGAAACTGAAAAGTTTGCCCAATTCTAAAGGATACATTTTATGGCTCCTAGATTAATCTATGGATCATAGTGTAATGACCTAAATCGGTCATTATGAGTAGGCCAATAGTGAAGAGTTTGGGCAAAAAAGCTTTTTGGGTAGTGGCTTAAATTTGTTTTTGCTTTGTGTACCTCAAATGGAATATGGGCTTGGTAAGGTGTAGGGTCATCCATGAATGGATTGGGTGTAATGTTGATGCTTTGTTGAGATATACTTGTATCCAAGGTATTAAGCAGTCTATAGGGGCTTTCAAAATAAGATTTGGTAGGTAGAGTTCTTGGAATTGATCTTGGCATGGACGGTATGTGTTGTAACGTAAAGGAAGAGGTTGTGTTGTTAAAATGATTTTTTTCAGACTTTTGAGGATCTAATGTTTTGTTGAGCCCAATATAGTGGGAGGCGTCCTGCTATAGCGATGTTCAGACTTCTATAGCGAGACAAAATGGGTTTCAGTCTAAAAGTAACCCCTATACCCCTATTTTATGTGGTTTGTGTTCTAAGACATGGGAAGGGAATTTTGTGTTGTTTGCATATAATTTTCCATGGAAATCACCTATGGAGGTAAGAATATTACTACCTGATGTTTTACATTGATTCTTAAGCCTTACAATCTAGGGATTGAAGGTTATGACACGATTTCATGCTGAAAAATGCCCTAAGTTGGGGAAGTTGATAATACATTATCCTAGGGAAATTATTGGGTTTTATTTTGAGAGTTATTAGGTCATTGTTCGATTGAATCTCATGTTGTATTTTTTATTTTAGACCATGAACAAGCTAAGGCTTCACAAAGGGTTATTTACAATCAGACTTCTGCAGTAGATGCTTGGCGCCGGATAAGCTAGATTTTCTTAATTGAGTAGTTAGAAATGTTTTCTACGGCATGTAATATTGTAGATTGACAGGATGTTTCATGCCTAGGCCTTCAGACAAGTAGTCTGGATAGTTAAGGTTGGTGTTAATTGTTGTTATGACAAGAAAAGATAATGACTAGGGGTGGTTCTCTAGTTCATGACTGTTATTCTTGAGTTTCCTTATTGGGGTGATTTGTTGTTAATTATAATGTCTAAGTGCAATGAAATTAATGGTTTATAGCCATTTCTAGGATTTGTGGTAATCAAGAGACCAAATGTGTGTTCATAAAAATAAGTTTGGTGGTGGGCAGTTGGTATATGCATATAAGTGATAGTTGTATATTTTTAGTTTATGTATCTACGCATGTCTACTACTTAGTAGTTTCATTTATGCAATGCATAGTAAAGACATATATGAAATAACATGATGTAGATAATCTCATGTAATTAACTTATTATAGTGACTTGTGCTTTTAAAATGGTATTATTCATTGTGCTAAGTGATTGTGAATAATTATTTGTGTTTGTTGGTTGGCTCGGGTACCATGCTGGAACACTAACTATGAATGACTCGGGTACCACGTTGGCATACTAGCGGTTTGGGTTCCATGAGAGGGCCATGCATGTATTTATGGTTCCATGAGAGGACCGAGCATTTGCATTTTTGATCATGTTGGACATGTTTCATACATTGGTTGATTCTAGATACTTTTTGATTTCATGATATTATGACTGGGAGTCTATGTGTTCGTAATTGTTATATGTGATTGACTTGTGTTTATGGATATTGTGGGTTGTGCATACTAATCTAAGGTTAGGACTTGGAGTCTGCGCTATATTATACTTGTGGTTATAATTGTTTTAACTTATATGTTAAGTTTATGAGGACTAAATGCTTTAATTGCTTCTAAATAGTAGTTCTATTTATCATGATGTTATTGGTTTATTGAAATGGTTGTGGTAAAGTTAGAAAAATGACTAGGGGTTTAGTGTATGATCAAGTGATGTGATTGGTCATGGTTGTGTAGTATTTTAGAACTTATTTGATAATAGGGATGAGTGGGTATAAGGTGCTAGTTTCATGTACAATTCCAAAAGGACCAGTAAGTTGGTTGATATGGCTAGTAATGACCTTGCGCTCATGAATATTATATGGTGGAAGGTTTAGTGTATGGTTTTACATTAGTAGTGGTCTTGTATTCAGGAATATCTATGTGAGAAGATGATTAGGTTATGATCTAATAATAGGTGACATCACAAGTAGGATTGGAAAGCCTTAAAGAGATATCACAAATAGGCTTGGGAAGGTTTAGAGTGATATTATAAGTAGGCTAGTGAATCCTTAGGGTAACAACACGGGTAGGCTTGGGAAGCCTTAGGGTGACATAAAAGGTAGGCTTGGGAAGCATCAGAGTTTGTAGCAGAATGAGTTAGGAGGTTGGGTTCAAGTGTACTAGTTTATATGTATTATACTTAGGATGCTGAAAGCACGTTGATAGAGACTTTGGGTGGTGTAACTTTCATATTGAATAACTTTTCTTTTTATCTACATTATATTATGTGGTAGGTTTGGGTCGATCGATGATGCCTACCAGCACTACTCTTACTATGCCACATAACATAGTTTGGTTGCAACAATTCAGTTTATGTTTCCTAGGTAATGATGATGATCTCCGACAACTTCTACTCCTATTTCCTTATGGTGGGATATGGTCTTATTTCTTTTATAATTGTACTCTTATAAGCTCTTGTACCTATTTGGACTAGTTTCTTAGGGGTGTTTGTATGTTTCCTTCTTAAATCATGTGGATGCTCAAATCAATTTATGGTAATTTTATAACCATATAGGGTGTAAGATGATATTGTATTAATTTTTCTGTCTGGCCCAAATTAATTTTGGGGTTAAGAATTATCATTTCTAGTTGTTAAAGTATGTTCCTACACAGCTCGCTGGGTTATGTTGTGACAAATTGGTATCACAATCTCCTAGTACAAGAGAAAATGTCGAATAGAGTCCTGAGGATTGGTGTGTTGATGTCCAAATCTAATCTTAAGGGGCTATGAAGCATTCTAGGAATCTGTCTTTGTTCTCTAATCTTTTTGTGTATTCTACTTGTTGTGGTATGGATTTAGCCCAACTAGTTTCTCTGGATTCCAATTAGTATCTTAATGATGTAGTCTGGATGTCATTGTTGTAGTTGATGGTACAAAAGTAAGGAAAGATAGGAACTTAATGTTCTAATTGGTATATAGCCTTATAGGGTCATATCAACGCATGGGTGGTCAATTAGTGGTCATCGATGATATGAGAAGGTTTCTATGAAGTTTATTAAAGTGATGATACATGCTTAATGATTTTTACTATGCATATTTTATTGCTTGATTAAATGCAAATGTGTGAAGTGTATTTTCATGAATGATTACAGTTGTGTGAGAATTAATTCTATGTATTTTCCTAATATTGTGGACAAGGTAAATTCTTGACTTTATTATGTGTTATGAACTAATGATAAATGTCTATTTGTTTTATTGAGCATGTTTTGGTATAGTCCAATCCTAAAACTTTATGGCAATGAGGCAAAGTCTCCATTATACATGTTTGGAAACTATGTTGGGATGATTTTAAAACTACATGAGCTTACCATTGGAAAAGATGGAAAAGGGAAAGGATTTATTATGACTGTGGATAAAATCCAGTTTCGAGATAGTCAGCATGGTTCGGACCCATGAAAAGAGCTACTATGGTATGATAGAGGGTACACGACAATATGAATTGTGTTTCGATGTTGCTGAAATTTATCTTTGATAATCTGATTCTGAATTGTCTATGAATTGCTGAGTTTTGACATGGGATTATGTTAAGGGTCATAATGTGGTGTCATGTGTTAGTATTCAAACCAGGGAATGAGAGAATTTGGTAGGAAAAGGTATATATGGTAGCCTTTGGCATAAAGGTTATCGGTTTTGTATGGGTGATGTTGCCTGGTTGAGAAACCTAATATATTCTAAAATTAGTCGTTATTTTACGTAGTGATTTTTATCATTTATTGGATAACTACTTATGTTGTAGTGATGATGCGTGTTTAATGAGGAACTGTGACATTGGTGGGACAATGTTCCTAGGTATTGGTGAAATGATGATTATCCATTAGTGGGAATAGTCAATCGTGTAGTATTTAGAGAAATGAATCACAGTTCGTTTAGCAGTGTTGGACATTACTACTAGGATTATTTTATGAGGATGATTATTGGCTAATAGTATCTCTTAAAAATGGCATAGAAAAATATTTGAGGATTTGAAATAGGTTGGATTGTTAATGATCGATGATCCTTACTAGTAGGTTCAGTTGAGGAATGGGTTTAGTACATGGTTTTGTGACCAGTTATATCCCTCTTGTAGGTCATGATAACACATTGTGGTTACTTCTCATTGAGTTGTGGAGATGTGCTCATTATAGCTTTGGTTAGGCTGTAAGTGCCTGGTAAAGTTCTCCCTAGGATGAGAGTTAGTAAAATCTCAGGCTAGGATGGGTTGCAATGAAACTTGGTGTTGTGTGGTTAAGAGATATTTGGTGTCTCGAGGTCTAGCTTTGGGAGATAATTAAGGTGGTATCGTGATTTCAATTCTTAGGCAGGGTTATTTGGTCTTTCCCACTCTTTTGATCCCTATACTATGTCATTTTAACCTACTCTAAGTGAGATTAAGGGAAAATTCGTGACCTAAACCCTCCCCTCTCCCACACAAGTCCTCAAATCAAATTCCTCTTCATTTTAGGCTCCTTTACAACAAGAAATAGGGTTCCTTAAATAAAATACTTTTTAAAATGATTCAAGTTTGTGTCTTTACTCAAGGTATGTGGTAATTTCATAAGCGAGTTTTCTTTCACCCATTGAGTCCCCAAATAAAGCTTAGTTTAAGTTTTTGATTTCCTATAGGCCTAGAGATTTATGTAAAACATGATTTTTTTTTCCATCTTTACTTAGTCTTCTTCATGAATGGTTGAAAACATGTAATTTCATCTACATATCAGTGGTTATACAAAATTTTCCTGAACCTGTAGAACTAGATAATGTCATGTCTCAAAATTATGGTATTTCAGATCATGCATGTTCCATATTTTCAGACTTCAAAATTTAAGATATTTTCAGATAAAGTGTCTATCAATATATATATCAGTTATCATAATTCACGAGTTACTGAGTTCATTATCAGTTAATCACTATAATTTAGTATTACCAGATTATTACTATTTTATATTATTTTCATGTTTTCCTTTGGGTGTTTTACTTAGCAACGAGCGGACCTAGGGATAAAATCTCACTCATTAATTGATGTATACAACGTTTAAAAGCATTCCCTATCTCCTATAACTATGTACGTGCTACAATAGGATTATAATTGAGGCTTGACTCCTTAGACTTCTACATACATTATCTTAGTGGATCTACATTAGCTCATATCAACCTTTAGACCTTGAAAAAGTATATTGGGCCCTTATGATTGGGATTATACATAAAACTCCCGGTCATATCTCACATGGTTTTATTCTCGTTTTAGAATCTCCCACAATTCAGTCTTTCAACTTTGAAATGACCAAGCATTCAATTGTTTAAGAACAAATTTATTAGAAGTTCATATTATTTACTAGGTCAATGCATCAACTTATGTCATTTCAGTTCAACATATGAAGTTAAATGTATCATATATTTCTCACAGACTCAGTAAATTTAAAGTACTGACTACATATTTTTCACCTATATTGTTTGACAGAAGATGTTTGAACGTTCAACATTTAGGTCATGGTTAGTACGATTGTCAAACAGCTTAGTAGTACCTATTAGTGAGTCCTCATCTTTTGAAGTCGAATCTCATTAGTTCATTCAATATTCCTATGATAGTGTCATACAATTAGAATGAGCTAAGGGCTTGTCCTAGCAACTCATCCTCGTTGATACTTTCAAACATGCAACTGTTACTTTTTCATCTTATGTTAAATTTATATTTTTTCTATCTAATATTTGAGTTTAACAAACTATTTTTCAAAATCAGCTTCTATATTAGTATTTCATTATTATTTCATGTATGTTCTAATGTAAGGCTAGATGCCAGACTATGAGGTTGTCTTGGAGTCACTTGTTTCTCTAAGAATCGTGTTACGACTAGGATATAGTCTCGGTTCGTGACAAACTTGTTGTTACACCCCGTACGAACTAGTAGGACCTAGCTAAGGCTTCACTAAATCTAGTAGGTTGAACTAGTGCCTCATATTTAATTTATAGTTGGAAACTTGTCTAAATGATGAAAAATGGCTGTTGAAGCTAGTTTGGTGATTTTAGAGGTAAAACGTCAAGAAACGACTATAACGTCTGGAAACTAGTCATTTGAACTAGTGAGTTGTAAGGGTCTTGCCGTTGAAGTTTGGAGTCTTGTTTGAGGGTGAAAACTTGTAGAAAAAAGTCTCACACTTAGATGGGAATGTTTAGAGGTTAAACGTTTGGGTACGACTCCCTAAGGACCACCCAAGGGACCCTTGAGGAGGACCCCAACATCTACCCAAAAGCTGTCAAAATAACTTCACCTACGAGACCCAGACTACGGCCAGTAGACTGGTCTACGGACTTTAAGTCTTGGTCGTAGCTTGGGAATTAGCTTGGGGTAGTTTAGCTCCCCAAATTGTAGTATCTGAATGGAAAGACGGGGGGATAGAACAGTCCATAACTCCACCTAGGGTCCGAAGGTGGAGGGCCAAAGGTGCTGCTAGTTTTAAAGTTTTAGTTAGGAGTGAGGGTCAATTTTAAATGCTCATATCTCATAGCTTAAAATGAATTACGTGTTCTATTACCTATCCAATTAAAGGTCTCTGAGTCCTCTTTCCAACGCCACCGAGTTTGCCCAATTCCAATATCGGAGTAAAAAGTTATGGCCAAAATAGTGAAGCACTGTCAGTCCCAGGTCCAATCGACGGACCCAAACTACAGACGGTAGATCAAACGACGGTCCGTAGGTTGGGGCCCGTAGATTCTGCAAGTTTTGTGACTTTTAGCTTTATGTTGGGGTTTGGCAATTAAGTTAGTTAATTAATTAAGGGCTTAAGGGGTCGGTTAAGTGGTTAAATTACCTCCTATAAATAGTTAATAAGACCCTAAACTAAGTCATTAACCCATTATAACTTAAAGACCCTAATCAAACTCAATTCCCTCCCTCTCAAATATTTCTCGCTCAACAAGTTCCTCCATTGAAGAACAAAGAAGGAGCTCAACTAGGGCTTGAAGATGGAGTCTTTCTCATGGGGTTTTGATGGGAATCTACACCTAAGGTATGGGATTTCTTAATTCTTGGTTATCTATCACAAAGAAGCTCTTTCAAATAGGTTTTTCAAAGTTCCCCAACTTCTAGGTTTTCAATCAAATTCGTGGGTCTCTTTTTAAAATCGATTCCATTGATTTATAATGGTTGTTTATGATTATATATGAGTATTTGTGGATTAATTCATGTAATGCTTATTGTTTTTGAAAAATTCCCCACAAGACCCATGATTTCCCTTCTTTCTCAATTCTAAACCCTAGCATGTATTGAATGTTGATTGAATGATGTCAATTAGAATGTTTACATGTAATTCATTATTGTATTGTGATATTATCCTATATGATGAATGAATATCAAGAAAATAGGGTTGAATCTTGAAGAAGGTTATGAATGAAGGATTTCAATTTGATGAATAGTTTTCTATTAAATTGTTGATCTACTTATGATGGAGATGTTTACTTGATTTGTTGGTTATGGTGTTGAGTTATGATTCCTCTTCCCTATAACCCTAGTTATAATCAAGAATGTTATGATGTGAACATGAAAGTTGTGAGATGATTATGAATGTGTTGTTATGTTGAATAAGAAGCAATTCTGATGAACACTACACGACTATGATATGAAAGAATATTCTCTCATGATGTTGGTTCTATGATGAAAGGATATTCTCATCTTTGTAACCTTGAGCTATATGATATACAAGGGAGTGAGTCCCTAAGATGTTCTTTATGAACTAATGCCTAAGTAAAGACTTAAAAATTACTTAATGGGGAGTTTGAGCTTAGCACCGAGAGGATATGTATATGGGATAGGACTCCTTCACCAAGGTGTAAGGTTTCCACAAGAAAGGTCTCATTAGGTGGAAACTACAATGCTATTTAGCATAAAGAGGGTTTCTAGAAGAAACCTCCTTATCCCTTAACTATGTGCCACCATAGGATTTTTAGCTAGTGGATCCGCCTAGATGCTACAATGTACCAATGTTCTACCTTGGCAAAGTTGAACACTCTCTTTTCGATGTGGGAGGAAGACACCGGATTCCATGGTAGCTCCCATGGTCTATGTCGGTTATGGCAAAGTCTCCAAATTATGTATGAAGGAACTAATGAATGAAAACAACTATGAAAAGAGATATGAACTCTAACTAGGGCTTCTTGAAGGGTACTAGTTAGTATAGGTAAGGTATGGGACTTTACCTAGACATTGCACAAGTGGGTTCTTTGAGGAGTTCTTGTGTGAGTCCCTTATGTATGGCAACTTATGAAGTATGAAGTAAAGATGATTTCACTTACTATGTATTACGAATATGCATGTGAATTACACTTATGACTTCTTGATAGCTTTGCTTAGTATATGTGGGGGTATGGGACTTCATCTGTACATTGCATAAGTGAACTTGTGAAGGGGTTATGAGGGTGGTTTACTTACGATACGAAGTATATGAAAAATGACTATGATATATGATATGAATATGTTGCATGAACTATGACTAATGACTCCTCCAGGAGATCTACTTAGTATAACGGGTACTATGGGATGCCACTCATACATGGCACAAGTAGACTTCTAAAGTAGCCATGTTGTAGTTCCATTTTATTATGAGGATTATGAGTAATGCATGCTTTCATTGAATTAGCATTATGATTGACTTGCCTTGATATGAGCTAGTGTTTATGAATGTCTCTTTATGATGTAATGATCTAAATGATTGAATATGCATGAGTAGTATGTCTTGTAATGAGTAATATTGTATTAAAACTATGTTTAGAGACTATGATTATGGTGATGTTAATATCCTTTGTGCTTTGATGAACTATATGTGAGTTGCTTGTGACTTGTGATTCTCCAACTCTTTCAAGATGATGTTCCAAAATGTGCATAAAGCATGGTTTCAACTAAATGTCCCTTTTAAAGCATGTTTTAATGGTTTTTATGCATGGCTTCCATACATAGTACTTTTTGTGCTAACCCCTTCTTCTACATTTTCTACAAATTGTAGGGTTTGGAGATGTGGTGTCTTGTACATGGAAGATAGGTTTCTAAGGAGCTTGGGAATGAAGACTTGGGGAGTCCTCATAGTTTCGAGGACAAACCCACCTTGTCAACTTATGTCTTTACTTTATGTTTGTTTTAGACTTGTGTAAGGGTCATGTCCCTATGCTTAATTATTTAAGGGTCGTGTCCCTAAGATTGTATAACAAAAGTTTGTTATTCCAAATGTTATAGATGGTTTGAGGCATAGTGTCATAGACTCTCTCTTATTTTATATAGTCTTCAATTGTAAAGAAATGTTTTAAATTTCCACTATTTTTCCATGCTTTAATGTTTATGATATGCTAAGGGCTTGTATAAGGCCTCTTCGAGGTCGAATACACCGTGTTACGACTAGGGGGGGTGCTCTCGGGTCGTGACACTTGTACCAAAGCATTAGGTTCAATTGTCCTAGGTTGTCTGAAAGTCGTGCTAAGTAGAGTGTAATTCATGGGTGTGAAGCACACCATATCTATGAATAGGATGCTATGATGAACCAATGCATGAACTAGGATTGTACCCCAAACCACGTGAGTATAAGCAACAAATGTAATACATGTCATCACCAATATCCGAACAAGGCACACATAATCAGAAATACAATACCAATACTACCACGCTACAAGCCAAAGAGAACACACCTAGAATCCAACTAGACCTCAACCTCGACCTCAGACCTATTAATATTATCAACAAACTCAATAAAGGAATAACAAGCCTACTGCTAATCATAAAATGATGGAATAAGGGAGAGTCTCAGAATCAAGTAATGGGAGAGAATAACACAAGGATCAACATCTTACCTAAAATATGTAACTACAGCTCACAACCAAGAAAATTTGATGCCAACCTATGGCTATGAAAAGGCACTAAGGTATCAACAACTAAAACAACATACATCATATAAAACTAGCCCTATCGGGAGCAGAACAAATCTACAAATGTGCTTCAACACATTCTAAGGAATCTAAAGGTCAATCCTAGCGTAAGACCTAAAATAGTAATCCTAACAAGGATAATCATGCTAAGATAACTCATAAGCAAGGATTCTATCCTATACTAAGGATCCCATCACTTACAATAAGCCTCACACTCCTACACATGTCAAGAAAAGATAGACTAAAGGAAGAAATTCTAGTACGTGAAAATACAAACATAAATAATATGCAGTTCATACTAAACATCATCTAGTAAAGCCTAATAAGAAAGTAGACCGAAGCCTACCTGGAAGTCAATCACATGCGCTTTGTATCGACAAAAGCTATCCTCTTTCGAAACACCTCTGATCACTACCACACTAACAAATTGTAGATCACAATCTCAATATAGATGTGTAGACACAAAAAATACAATAATTGGAGACATACCAAAATTGATTCAAAACTGGAATGTAAGACCCACGTTGAGAATCCCAAAATTGACTTCATCAAAAGGTTCTAAATAAATCTAGGACTTATACCCTAAAACATGCAAATTTGATCTCAGCAATAGGCTTAAATAACCTATGCAATAGAATCATCATTAGAGCTCCAAAATCAAGCTCATGCAGCCTATTTGGGGTGGAAATTACCTTGAAACAACGACTTCCACGTTTCCCCAATCACTTCAACACATAACCACACAAATCACAAACATCTTTCACTCAAAATCACCTAATTTGGAGGTCGAGAGCTCTTAAAATCACACTTTGAAAGTGGGAAGAAGGCTGAAAATTTGAGATTTTTAACTCAACAATCCTGTCGCCAAAAGTCATTCCCTATAGCTAAAAGCCTATTTGTTTATTGCTAATAGTCTCCACTAGCAAAACCAGATTTTATTATTTTAAAAATCTCCAAATAGACCTCCAACATTCATTAAAAAATTAATAAAAATAAACAAGATATGCTACCGCACTAAATTAGGCATCTTAGACTGAAAAAACCATCAAACTTCAATCTGGGGTTGTTTAAATAAGAAGTGGGTCCCACATCAAGGTCTGTTTTAACTTAATTTTTTCTAGGGGACCTGAAATGAGCCCAAAAGCCTCGACTCTCAAGAACCACACAAAAAGTAATTTTAGACCAAACTCAATGTTCCATAGCTAACATAGCCTTCAGAATTGCATTCTGAGGCCGTCTTCCTAGATTTTTGCTCTCAAAATTGTATATAAAAACTCTAAAAGCTCCAAATGATAGAGACTTGCACAAAACTGAAATGAGCAACCCAGCGACCGAACTATCAGTCTATTTAGTCATAAATAACTTTAGATCACTATATAGTATCTCCAAACGCTGAAAAGATAGAAAAATGTAGGAAACGATAGGGAGGGTCATTACACTTCACTAACTCAATCTTATGATTATCAACTTGAATACCCTTTCTAGTAACAACGTGACAAGGAATGCAACTTATCTAAACCAAAATTCACACTTGGAAAATTTAGCAAACAGTTGTTTATCCTTGAGACTCTGAAGTACAATTCCAAGGTGACCAACATGTTCTTCCTCACTATGAGAGTAAATCAATATACCATCTATGAATGCAATAATAAGTATGTCAAAGCTATATGAGCATTGGTTAGTATAAATAACATAACATAAACTCATAGTGACCATACCTAATTCGAAAAGTTGTCATTGATATGTCCCACTCTTTAACTGGAACAATCCGACCCGGTTGTTGTGAGTAGGCCAGTAGTGAAAGAACTTGGGACTGAAAACATTCTTACTAGTGAGCTAAATTATTTTTTTTGACTAGGCTAGCCTTTGATGGAATTTCGGCTAGGTGAGGTCTAGGGTCATCCAGGAGTGGGTGGTATGTAGCGATGAGGCTTAGTTGATATACTCTTGTACCCAAGTTATTAAAGAGCCCATAGGGCTTTACGGAATTGAACTCATGTAAGTAGAACTCTCAAAATTAATATTTGTGTGAAAGGGATATGTCAGAATGTTCAGAGAAAGGGTTGCATTGTCAAAAATGGAACCTGTCTCAAATTTTCGATATACTAATCCAAGTGAAGATACAAATGAATTTTTTTTCTTCTTTTTAGATTTAGATAATAAATTCTAGTATCACAGCTATCTGACTATAGTGGGAGGCATCCACTATAGCAAAGTGTTCACACCGCTATAGGGAGGAGAATAACATTTTATGCAGAAACAACCCCAAAAAAACTCCTAATTTCTGCACTTTTGTTGTTAGAGTTAGGAGGGGAAATTTTGGGCAGTTTGCACTCGAATTTACCTGGAATTTGTCAGTGAAGGCAATATTTTCACTTTCCAACCTTGTGCGTTGATTCTTACACCTTAGAATCTAGGTTATTGCTCGTGTGAAGGTTTTTACATGATTCTATGGTAGAAAAACAATACGTTATGGAAGATGATCATAAATTTGCATAGGGTTAGGATTTGTTGATAATCAGAGTAATTAATAGGCCCTTACTGATTGATTTTTACTTTTATCATTTATTTTAGAATCAGAAGAAGTCAATCCACTTTAAAAGAGCAAAGCTCCGATTCTTTATATTTTCCAAGAGACTTGGTTTGAGGTAGGTGATGGTTGTATGTTTCCGATGTATGTACGCATGTCTACGGCATTGTGATATCATGTGTGCATTGCATGGTAGAAAATTCATAGACAAAAATATGAAATGGCATCATGTAGGCAATCTCATGCCATGGACTTGTTATTGTGACTTATTGTTTTCAAGTGGTATGGCCCATTGTTCTTGTGATTATGTATGATTGTTTGTTATTGTTGATTTGCTCAGGTACTTTTAAATTGTCTAAAAGTAAAACAATGTAGATAGCTATAGAATTGGGTTTGACTTATGGGGACTCAATTCTTTAGTTATCTAATTTTTTTTACTTTTTTAGTATGATGAACTACTTTCTTTAGAAATGGTGTTGGGCTTAGTTGGTTGTGATATTGGTTCTGCTACCACGTAGTTTGTTGTGTGTTTCACTTACAATAGACAGGGTCGTTACAAACTAGCTCCTAGAGGCTTAGGCTAGTTGATCTCGTCGTACCAAAACGAGTCTAGTAGATTCATATGTTATAGTACAAAGACACTTGTAGTTTTCTGCAAGAGGCTACATGAATTTAGGAAATTCTCTTTCTTTCTTTTTTTATGCTATTCATTGATTCCTATTGGTATCTAGTGATTAAAACTGGTGTCTAACTCTTCCAATATTTTGTCCATGGGTAGTTAACACTTGATGTAATGGTAGCTCTAGCGGCAGAGTCAATAGTTGAGCCTACAATGAGAGGATATGTAAGAGGTAAAGGTAGGGCTAGAAAATGGGCAGATGAAAGGAAACACCCTTTAGAGGTGAAGCACAGGCTAATAATGCATGCACCACGAGAGGCAACCCAACTCCCAACCTAGGATCCTATAGAGGAAGAGGTTCAGGTTAAGAATGTAGAGGGCATTAAACTAGAAGTGAGGACACAAACTTGGATTGCATGTCTTCCCTCTATTGATTTGGGGACTCTTCATTATGTACTTTCTTTTCTGAGATGGTTTGTAGGAACTAGAGCCACTCTCCATTGCAGACTACTTAGATTCCGGTCGCTGAGACTATTGTTGCTATTCTTACTAAGATAGATGGGGAATCAGGCACTGATGTCTTTGTTTAGACCATTGTTTGACCCTTTGATGAATGGTACAAAACTATGAGATGTTTACCATGTTCTTGAAGCATAAGCATCAAGCATTTCATGGTTCTGAATATGAGGATGCATTGGAGTTCATCTTGGATAGGTATGTGAGGCTATATAAGTTATGCATTGTGCAACAACACACGATTGAGTTTGCGACTTTCTCAACTTTAGGGTGAGGCAAACCAATGGTGGAGAGCTTTTGTGGAATGTCGATAATGTGTCTTTCGTGCACTAACTTGGGCACAGTTTCATGATTTATTCTTGGAGAAGTATATTACTCGTACCTTAAGAGACGTGAAGAAGGATGAGTTTATGGGTTTTGAGCAGTGTAACATGATTGTGGTTGGTTATGAGGCTAAGTTTCATGTCTTTTGTAATGGACATACAGTATCACTAATGTAATGTGCCGCACTCGACAACTTACTCACGAATTTTTCACGGTCTTGTAAGCTCAAGTAAGCATTTTCAAACTGAGATCACTAAGAATTTTTTTTTAAAAAAAAAGACAAGAGAGCTTTAAGAAGGCTTTGTATATTGCTATGACAGTGCTTCAGAACTTGTTGGATGATTTTACAAATGGGAGACCCTCTATTTATACTACTCCCTATGGTTCTAAGTGTAAATAAAATGCATTATATAAGTCCCTATAATATTTACAGTTTAGTCATATTCTAGTCTCCAACACTAGAGAACTCTAAGCCTTCATAGAAAATATCTACGGAGTTATAGAGGCTTTTGCTAACCTCTCTATGACTCTAGATTCTTCTCCCTAATTTTGAAACCAAATTTGAGTAGCAAAGTGGCAGGATATGAAACTCTCCACCACCTATTGATGCGACGATCACTATGCATTGTCATTTCTAGAAATCTCAGATTTTGTCCTTAAAGTACCAAAAGTCCTCATATCGTTCCCATGTGGCCTCCTCCAGAGATTTTCCCTTACAATGTACAAGGATCATGGCACTACTTTATGTCCTCGCTTCCTCTTTGCTTGGTAGTAAATAATAGACTAAATTTCTTGTTCGTGCTAGGTGGTGATAGTTAGTGGTGCCCATTTTCACTGTTTCCTTCTCAAGTCATCCTTGTCCTCATGGTACGGCTTAGGACACTCGCATGAAAGACATGATGAATCTTGAAGTGTGCAAGTTTGTAACGACCCAAGAGCACCCCCTAGTCGTTACCGGCGTATTCGACCTCTCAGAGGTCTTATACAAGCCCTTAGCATTCGTCATAGCATTTCTCATAGAAAAATAGCGAAATATTTATAACTTTCACAATATAACACAAGACTTAAAAGTCACCTCATTAAAACCTTTAATACAAAATCGGAATACTACGTCTCAAGGTAGCCATCTTAAAACTTGACTACAACACAAGAGTAACACAGCCCTTACAATACAAAAGAACTACTATCTAGTACATTGAACTTAAGGAAACTCTTTAACATAAAGGTCCTTGAATCTTTGAGGACACACCCGAACTTGGGAATTGTAATCCAAGTTCATCACTTCTAGGAAAGGTCCTTTAGCCACCACAACCTACAGTTGGTGTAAAAAGATGAAGAAGAATAGTGTTAGTACAAGAATGCACTAAGTATGATAACCATGAAAAAACATGCTTATAAAAGGACATTTAGTTGGAAACCATGCATCATGCCTTTTTAGAAAAACTTCAAGAACATTTAGTTCCATAGGAACAACATAAATCCACATACATCATCATACACATGGAAACCATTCATAATAGCACATAGAGCCACTTATAACATTTTAGGCA